>JAJAGP010006393.1:0-22089 GCA_025084515.1 Ancistrus triradiatus | reverse complement strand
ATAGCTCATGTTGTTTTCAGAGCACCACTTGGACAGCCAGCAGTTCAGCCACCATAACCTGCTGTAGGCTTGGTCACCTCACCACATTGGGATGGGGCCAGAGCACACTACTGCATCGGACATCGCCTTCGCCACTCTAACCACCTCTACAAAATTAGTCTTAGTAACCTCTGACTGACGAAGGCGTATATCATTAGCCCCTAAATGAATAACTATCCTAGAGAATCTGCGGCTCTTGAGTTCACTTAGACTCGTTACCATGTCCGGCACTCTGGCTCTGGGGATACAGGTAACTCTAGCTGCTGGTGTCCCTAAAGGGGTAGCTAGTTTCACGTGTCATAAAATAAAGTCACCTATGACCAGAGCTCTTTCAACAGGCTGCTCAGTGGGTGCATCACTGAGGAGGGTAAACCTGTTGGACACGTGAACAGGTACAGAGTGGTGCTCTTATGAACTAGCCTTACGACTACGTCGCTGAACCGTCACCCACTTGTCCTGCTGCGAGGGCTCTGCCGGGGTGGGGGCTCTAGCTTCACCTTTGGCATCCAGATCTGCTAAGCTAGGAGCTGAGCTAGCCTTCTCTAATGTCTGGATGCACGCCTCTAAAACTACAATCTTCTCCATCAGACTAGCTACAAGCCTGTTAATTCCATTGATTAATTAAAGCTACTTAGCTTCGGGTGGTGCTGTGGGGTGCCAATTTAAGATATTTAGTCGATGGTAAGCTGCAGCCGATGGTTCAATGCACTTCTTGATTAAGGTGTCAATGGACAGTTAATACAAAAGTCACAAAAAAACTAAGTCCCAGAAAAAAGAAGGTGGGAAAAGGCTGTAAAAAGTTCTAAAAAAATACACTACAGCAAAATATGAAGCTTAAAATTGTTAGGTGTCACACCCTTTAACCAACGCTAGGGGGCAGCATCGGCTCAGTTACCATTCTGTGACTCCTGACAGTTTATGCGATCACGCACGCGCACCTGCACATCGTTTTGATAGGCAACACCTGCCAGCCCAGGTATTTAAGTCCCTTTCCTGAGCTTGGCAGTGTCGTTGCATGACCACTGTTGGCTGTGTATATGCTCCGGCGGTTAAATGGCAGGCTGACTTCATTTGCTGTCTAAACGCTCCGGCGTTTTCATTATAGGCGGTATTTCTCATCTGTCTAGACGCTTCGGCGTCTTTGCGAGGCAGTACTGGGCCGGTCAGGTCTTAGCGGTAGACCTTTTCCATTTAGGGAATCGGCCGCGTAGGGATTCTGAAGACCCGAGGTAAGGTAGGGTTTAGTTTGATAGTGTAGGAACAGAGATTTCTCACAGTCCTTTACCCCCTTGCCTTCGCTTTAAGCAATCATTCGACGCAGAGTTGAATCCTTGATGATGGTATTTGCTTTGCTGATGCAGCATGAGGTGTAAATGTCTATCAGGGAGGGGAGAGGGTGGCCAGTGATCTCCTGTGCTGACTTTACCACTCTCTGAAGCCTCTTCCTGTCTTCCACCGTGCAGCTGCCATACCATGCTGTAATACAGTATGTCAGCAGGCTCTTGATGGACGAGCGGTAGAAGGTCAGCAGCAGGTTGGAGTCAAGGTTGTATTTCCTAAGGATTCTCAGAAAGTGTAGCCGCTGTTGAGCCTTGTTGATGACCGTTGTAGTGTTCTCTGTCCAGGAGATAGCAGAAGAGAACAGGACGCCAAGAAACCGGAAGGTGTGGACCCTCTCCACACACTCGCTGTTGATGTACACAGGTGCTAGGTCTGTGCTGTGCTTCCTGAAGTCGACAATGATTTCCTTTGTTTTCCTGGTGTTCAGGGCCAGGTTATTCTCAGAACACCAGGCTTCGAGCATCAGGACCTCTTGTCTGTAGGCTGCCTCATCACTCTTTGAGATGAGCCCGACCACTGTGGTGTCGTCAGCATACTTGACAATAAGGTTGTTGTCGTGGGCCAGACTGCATTCATGGGTGTAGAGACAGTATAGCAGGGGGCTTAGCACACAGCCCTGTGGGGAGCTGGTGCTCAGCGTGCGAGTGGAGGAGAGGTGGGGGCCAAGTCTCACAGTCTGGGGCCGGTTGGTGAGAAAGTCCTTGATCCAGGCACAAGTGAGAGGTGGAAGGCCGAGGGAGACCAGTTTGGTGATAAGAATATCTGGAATATTGGGTCCTAAACCCACTAATAATTTATTATTAGTTTAACGGGATCGCAGGGGCTGAAAATGATGGCGACCCGTAACAAAAATGACTTGACTCTGATAATTAGCTAATGGCTAATTGCTGCAAACACGTCTTTATATCCGTAAACTTACTAAATAACGGTTAGCACCGAAAAATATAATTCGCTAGTAATACAAGGAAACTATTAAAAGATTGTAAACAGTACAGTATATATGATAAAAACGCGATCGTGACTTAGAACCGTTAAAAAGAAAAAAAACAAACTGGTAACAGCTATAAACAGCGTGCACCCTATGCCAAATCAGAGCGATTGAGTCTGGTCACGACAATAAATGATACTGTCTCATCACATATCTTGTACAAAATATGTCGATATATCTTAAAAATTCGATACATCACCCAGCCCTACCCAGTACCTTAACCACCACAGTCCATTCACCAGTAGGGGAGCCCCAAAAACATAATTACCCTGCACATTGTTCAAAATTAAACCAAATGCTTCTGATGCGCCCCCTTCGGGCCCGTATACGGGCCTGCTAGGTCGCCATTTTTTGCATTCTTAATAACTTAAAACATTCTTAATACACAGTCCAAAACACAAACTCAAAAGATTTAATACTATTATGACTACCTGCCTACAGATTTTCAACCGCCTACATGCAGCCATTTGCTAGAAATCACATACCGAACACAGCTGTCCGCCATGTTTGTTTACATAAACAACCATACCTACCCAACTATTTTGCCTTTTAAAATATACTTAGGATGTAAAATAACTTTTGATTTTATCATAGAAAATTCACTTACCGTCTAAACAACTCCATGATACTGTTAAATTGCCGATAAAATGTCAGTAAAGTCCTTTTTTGCATGCTTACGTCGTCCCATAAAAATCCATTCATTCCAATGTAACATGTTCTATGGCTGTGTTCTCAGTCCACAAAACGAAGTTCACTCTAAAGGCTACATAACATATCCCCTATGGGAGGGCTCTGTAGATACTCAGTTCATCATTGATTCAAGAGCTTCTAAAATTCATTGGTTTAGCGGTTTTCTTCACTCTGCCAGTCAGAGAGAAGCTGGCCTATGGCTATACAGATATGCAAATCTCCGGGTCTGTGTAAGCGCTGAATGGACGACACTGCTTCTGATGGAAAGCTAACAGTCTAATGTTTCCACAGAGATGTGACATGACATGCTTGTGCTCACAGAGCGTGTAGGGGAGGGGTTTAAAGAGACACAGCCTGGCTCAGCAATGCAAGTGGCCTGAAATCAGCCTGATTTATTCATATAAAAAGCAAAATAACACTGAATTGTGACTAATATTTGTTTGTTCTATTACAGAAGACATAAAAAAAAAAACTTGCAACCACTTGATTTATAGTGACAGGCTAATTTTTATTGCTATTTTCAGAGGTTATGGCAAATTATGAGACGAATGGTGATCAATACTAAAAACCTGTGTAACTCTTGAAAACTTTGTTCCAATTTTTGGATTTAGCTTTACAAGTCCCTGCTGAAACAGAAAATGTGCAGCATGGATAATGTTCAATCACCAGCATTATACACATTATACACCCAAAAAATTAAAGGCGTTTTTTGATTTTTCGACATTTTTTTCTGTATTTAATCTTCCCAAATGGAACCTATATGATGAAAATAGAAGCCTGGAGGTAAATAAATATGTTGGCCTAAGTGTTTACTTTAGTTTAAACCCTGGATGATCATTGTGCTATATGTAAAACCTAAAATAACCAGTGTTTAAATGTAATAGTGCAAATCGCTTGAAAATGAGCTTAAATTCGGATCTACGGTAAAGAGTTTTCATTCACTTAAACTATACACTGTCAGTTCCGTACTCCATCCACCACTGACTGCTGATCCTGAAACAGGACTTATCAATGTGCGCATTACTACGTCACTCAGCGTGCAGCAGGTGGCGCTGGTGCACTTTAGTTTCAACACCAATGAAGAAGAATCATTCGCGTGGCTGCTAATGTGTTGTGCAGCTGATCTAGTCTAAATTATGAATATTTATTGACAGCCACAATTGTGTCTAAAATAGCTACAATAAAATAAAGATGGTTATTCTGAGTTCGAAGAGGATTCATTCAGTTCTGCTTTGAACACACAAGGTAAGTTACATTGCCTCTGTAGCTCCTCGGCTAACAGGTAGCATCCCGAATAGATTTATATTCTCTATAGAAGTGCACTACGTAGGTTACATGAGAGCCTCTAAATACGCAATATGTAGTACACTGTGTATACGTATGGCAGAGATTTGGAATTCTGTCTCAATAAAAACGTTGCACTTTAGATGGAATTTGTTTTTTATTGTAAATATTCAAAACAATTTCTCATAAGTTTATGAAGTAACCAGTCATGTGCACACGAAAAGGTGATTACGTTTATTCTAAAATGCGCTTACTGATATTTTTAAAAATCACGATCTGTCGGTTTAAATCACTGAACAGGGCTTGTGCTTCGTAGGGTCATTGTTATTAGTCTTGAACTGAGTAATGTAAATACCGAATTTGTGGAATAAGGAAGCTGCAGGTTTTGGTTACTTCATGTTCACACACCTCGTTTTGAGTCTCTGTCGTTAGTTCATAAGATTCAGGTTCATCACTGTGTGCAGGAACGTTATCATGCAGTCACCAGTCTTTAAACGTCTGCATATGTTCTGTTTCTCCACTAATACATTCACATATTGTCTTTCATTTGCCCATCAATATCTGACAGGGGTTCATAATCCTGAACCTGCTCCAGGTGAGATTACACTCAGGCACAATAGGTTACCATGGTAACAGCATGTTTAAACTAATAAATTCTACTTTAATTGATATTATTATGCAGCCTTGACAGATTATTTTCTCTGCTTTGACTGAACTTGCCGTTTCTCTGAGACAGTTGAAATTTGTGGATGCACAGAAGGGAATCTGCTGTAATCGAGTGAGAGGAAGCATGGAGCCATCTTCACCGCTTCTCTACATTAAAGAGGAAGAACCTGAAGATGATGAGACCCTCTGTAAGAGAACGTCACAATTATGGATATCATGTCATCAGCAGTTGAAGCAGAATGGTTCAGTCCATGAGGTGGAATCACTTCTATAAGAATTCCTCAGACAAAGCTGATCTTCAAACTCACATTTACCCCTAAATCCCATTATTCCATAATGTGGGGATTGATTTAGCATTAGATCTTTCATGTGTTCAAAGTATAGCATATTTACTTAATGATATAAAGCAAATCATGATGTCATTTTGAAGTTGTTTCTGACTATAATATCAGCTCTGTAATAACTGAAAGAAATGTTGAATGTTTACTCATAATGAGCTTCTGAATCCTGCAGTTGTTTAATCCGTTGTATCAAAGCCCTTACATTAATAAGTAAACTCATTTCTGTCAGGTTTGTTGATTGCAGTAAATCTTGTTAATTCACTCTGTGTTTGCAAATTAACAGTTTATTGATCTGCTAATCATCTCTCTCTCTGTCTCTGTCTCTCTCTCAGACTGTGAGCAGTGCAGAAGCTTCTACATCAGTAAATGTGAGGTTCACGGTCCGACCCTCTTCATCCCCGATGCTCCCGTTCCTGTAGGGGTGACGGATCGAGCCAGAAAAACCCTTCCAGCTGGTCTGGAGGTTCTGCAGTCTGATATTCCTGATGCAGGTCTTGGAGTGTTTAATAATGGGGACACGCTGCCTGTTGGTGCTCATTTCGGACCTTACCAGGGGGAACTGGTGGATGAAGATGAAGCCATGACCAGTGGATTCTCCTGGGTGGTCAGTTCAGTCCTTATATGTTCATGTAAAGAGTGGAGTTTATCTTTCTAGATGTAGACTACAGCAACATGACCGGTACTGAGAGTCCAGAGTTCAGAAGAGCAACATGATCACTGATCATTACATGTCAATAAGTAATTAAATTTAATTTTTTTTTTTTTTTTCTTCAGATCTACAGGAGTGGGCAGTGTGAGGGGTACATTGATGCTAGGAGAGAGACTCATGCTAACTGGATGAGGTGAGGAACAGTTCCTGACTTGGTTTAAATTCTTCATCGTCCCTCCATCTATCTATCTCTCTCTCTCTCTCTCTCTCTCTCTCTCTCTCTCTGCGCACATGTGCGGCGAGGAGAGTGTGGCGTGTGGAGCCTATGAGAGCGCTTGGCAGTTTTGCGGGTTTTCTAAACTTTTTCTTAGTTTAAGTTCGTTTTGTGGTGTAAGTGAATGAGTGTGAAATATATTTTGTGTGTGTGTGTGTGTGTGTAAAGCGTGTTCCGGAGCATGGCGGCTCGGAACACGCCAGTGTTTGATCATTTGACTCGCCGACACGGCGTGCGCATGGTGTGTTCGGCGAGAGTAGAGGAATGTTGTTTGGCGGTTGGTGAGGTGGTAGGGCATGACAACATTGTCTCTCCCTCCAGGACGAATAGTGCTATTGTTATCTTTCTTAATGATGTTAAAAAAGCAGACTCACTAACAGAAAATGGCATAGTAACGAGTTGAAACTGGTTTCTGCCCTTATTTCCCCTGCTAAAAAGATCATGCTGGCCAATGTCCCTCACTTTATAACAGACGAAGTTATTGCTCGGGAGCTCAGTAGGTATGGGTCTTTGGTCTCCCCTATTAAAAAAGTTCCCCTAGGCTGTAATTCTCCACTGCTAAAACATCTAGTCTCTTTTAGAAGAGTGTTGTTTATGGTGCTGCGAGGAGAAGTTGAAGAGCTGAACCTGGTATTTAAATTTAAAGTGGATGAATTTGACTATAGTATCTTTTGTGTCCTCTGATACTGATATCAAGTGTTTTAAATGCGGGAAATTGGGCCATCTTGCTCGTGGCTGCCAGGAGAACACTCCAGATGATCCTGGTGTCTCTGAGCAGCTGAGGCAGGAAGCAATGGAACCTGCAGAGGCTGTTCCCCCTGTGGACATGGCACATCTTGTTGTGAAAAGGCCCGAAACCGCTGCTATTCTGGATCCTGATAAAAACGAACCTAATATCTAGATTGTAGCCCACGAGTCCACTGAAGCCACTCCAATAGCGGATCCTGGGATCACAACGGAACCATCCGAGACGGATGAAACGGGTGCAGAGGCTCAAAGTGACTGCCTAGAAAATGTAGTCACCATGGAAAAACAAGGGGACAGAGTAGACATAGTGATGGATGATGGGCCAAACTTTAAGGCACCAAACAAAAGAAAGAAGTGAGCAATAGGGCAGGGGAGTAAGCAAGCAAAAAAAGACACGAGAAGTGAGGAAAAGGAGTCAGACAGCGAGGGGTATACATCTGACTCCACGTTAGTTTTTAACTCCCAAGATGAAGGGTTATCAACTGTCTATACTTCGGAAAACATCAGAGAGTTTGACAAACACTAAATGGCAAAAAAATGTAGTTATTGACCAATACTTTCCAGCTGTTAAACAGTTTATTCATGATGTGAAGTTTTTCAGAAGGGAAAGAGTGTTCACTGATGCTGAAACGTTCTGGTTGGAGAAACTAATTACCAAAGTTAACAAGGAGAATCTTGGAGATGGGTTGTAAATGTATAGGATCTATTTCTTTTATCAAAATGGCTTATCTTCGTGTTTTACTGATATGGTTGTTTTATTCACACTTTGGTTTTATGAACAGGTTTCATATTGCGAGTCTACTAGTGGTACTAGAGACTTTTGAAAAAAGAGGAAAACTGTTTTAGCTTTTAAGACAAAAACATAATGATGTTATAATGCTACAAGAAACACATAGCGATGTTCATAATGAAGCGGAGTGGGCGAAGGAGTGGAATGGATTAGTTATTTTAAGCCACAAGATGTCACCAAGTGCTGGAGTCGGCCTACTTTTTTCCCATAATTTTACACCGGTTTCTTACGAAGTCGATGAAATTGTAAGAGGCAGACTTTTAAAAGTGAAAACATTTTATGATAATGAGGTTTTAGTTTTTATTTGTGTATATGCCCCCAGTAATGCAGTAGCAAGAATGGGTTTCTTAGATAAATTGAATGATGTTATTACCAATTGCAATACCAATGAAATTCTAATTCTGGGGGGTCATTTTAACTGCACATTGGACAAATTAGACAGAAACCACATAGAACCGCATATGGCTTCATGGAAGCGGCTGTTTTAAATGGCTGAGGCCCACGAACTAAGTGATATATGGAGATTGATGCATGCAAGTTAGAGGCAATATACATGGATCCATTCAGTAGACAGTACACTTTCAGTGGCAAGACTGGATCAGTTTTACACTTTTAAACATCAATTGTCATCTTTTATAAAGGCTTTTATTGTCCCAGTAAGCATCTCTGACCACAGTATGGTTCAGGTTTTAATCAAAAAGAGTAACATCAAACCCAAGAGTGCTTACTGGCATTTTAACACTTTTCTTTTAGAAGATGTTAATTTTAAAAAGCCCTTTAAATATTTTTGGAGTTAGATCAGAAAAGGGACATTTAGTTACAACAATGCTGGGATATAGGAAAATCACGAATCAAAAATTTCTGTCAACATTACACCCTCAATGTCTCTACTGATATTATCACATCTCTAAAAAGGTTAGAAGCGGAAATAACAGAACGTCAGCATATTGGCGTCACCAGAAACCAAGGGGGTGCCAATGAATGACTTACTAGGCACTGCAGCACAGGGGGCACTGGTTCGCTCACGGTTCAAAAATGCAAAAGAGATGGATGCTCCTTCCAAGTTCTTTTTTAGTCTTGAGAAGAAAAATGGACAGAAAAGGTTTATACATGCTTTGCGAACAGAATCAGGAGAACTCGTTACAGAGCCTTCTGAAGTTCGAAAGCTGACAGTTAGCTTCTACTCTAACCTGTTTTACAGTAACAGGTCATTGGCACCAATGCTCGAGGAGAACTTCCTGGAAAAGCTACCAAAGCTCTCATAGCAAGCAGCAGAGGAAATGACTGAGGAGTTAACACTGGAAGAACTCCATAAGGCTCTACAAGGCATGGAGACCGCGTGGGTGCTAGGTATTGATGGTCTCCCTGTGAAGTTTTATAAAGTGTTCTGGGCAGAAATAGGGCAGGACATGCTAGAGGTTCTGAAAGACAGCATAAGGGGAGGGAAGATTCCCCTGAGCTGCAGAAGAGCTGTCCTGACCCTACTGCCAAAAAACTGAGACCTGACTCACCTGTAGAACTGGCGCCCGGATTCTCTATTGTGCACTCACTGCAAGTTACTCTCAAAAGCCAAGGTAATGGAGCATGTCATCCACAATGACCAGTCATATTGCGTGCCTTGTAGGTCTATCTCTGATAATGTGCATCTGATTCGAGATATTTTAGATGTTTCGAAGATACTGGGGTTAAAATCTGGTCTCATTTTTTTAGACCAGGAAAAACAACCATTCCATGCTGTTTGTATTTGGTCCATATCTTGGATACAGATGACTGTGAACAGCCCACATCTTTAGCAACCATGCGTGAAGAGTTACCTTCTTCAAGAAGTTTCACAATCCTCTCTTTTGTTTCAAGAGCAATTTCTCTTGTTGGAGCCATGGTTCTTGCCACTCCACTTCATCCAGCAGCCCTCCAAGGTGTCATGACTGCAGGTGTTTTTAACTGCAGACTAACGAGCAGATCTACTGTGAGGCAGGTGTCCATTTAGGGAAAAGAAATTGACTGGGTGTGTCCTTATTTTCTACCTCCAATTTGAGTGATTCCATACTTTTTTCCTCAGAATTGAGTGATTCTATATTTTTTTCCCTGTGCTTGGTCAATAAAAGTAACATTCACGGACTTCCACAATGTTTTCTCTTCATTTCTTTGAGTGTTCCTGAAAGCCAACAAGTTGCACTTTGGAATGACCTTATTATTGTATCATGTTTTTGATCTGAGTTTGTTTCACAGAATGAATGTCTATGAGTGTCATCCAAGACTGGCTGATTCCATACTTTTGCCAGGGTTGTATGTACATTGTATTGCAAAAAGCTCGGGTACAAAGAATCAACATATACATACAATCGAAAACAAATAAGAGTTAAAATACAATCAGAATGATTAAAATTAAGATAATAAAAAAATATTAATAAGAAAAGATCTCGCGTCTCTCTCTGTCCTCTTGGCCGTTTCTCAATTACCAAGTACGCGAAGTATGGATTGCGTATTCATAAGTCTGGGAGTCAGGCAGTTGGACTTGTGAGTACATTCTCTTCACGTAGGAAGGACGCAGTTCGATTATTCTACAATTGGAACAGCAGCGTAACGTGGTTATGGAGGGAAAACGGTTTTACTTTTTACACCTAGTAATTAAAATCCTTAACACCATCCTTGTATAAGACAGAAGGGAAGGTTCGGGGAAATGAAGGGAGAAGCAGGTTTGCTGGGGGGGAGAGAGCGAGAGACAGAGGAGACAGAGAAAAATGCGAGAAAAAAAAAAGAGAAAACACGAGAAAAGAGAGCGAGGAGAGAGCGAGAAGAGGAGAGAGCGAGAGAGCGAGAGAAACAAATGTAGCAGGAACGCGACGCGCGACGAGAGATCTCTATCTATCTCTCAATTCAATTCAATTTTCAATGAGCTGTATTGCATGGACTGTCACAACTGGAGGAGGAGCAAGGGCGGGGGCAGCTAGACCACCGAAGAGAAAAAAGTGACGGAAAAAAGGATTAAGGGAGGGAAGCGCGTAGACATTACTCTAGTCTATCGAGATATCGCGGCTAGCTATAGCTATCAGAATAGCGATAGTATAGGGAGACACCCCCCTCCTTCCAGATCTCTCTCTCTAGATCTCTCGCTATAGATAGCATATCAAATGAAGTGCAAAATTCAATGAGCTTTATTGGCATGAATGTCACACTTAGTCTTATCCTCGGTTTCTCTCTTCCCCTCTCTCTCCTATGTTCTTCCCTATGGGGTCTTCTCTCTGTATCCATCTGTCTTATTTCTGTTCCTCTCTCTGTGTTCTCCCCTCTGTCTTCAATTCCATTCAATTCAATCAATTCAATGAGATTTTATGGCATGACTGTCACAGTGGGTACGATATTGCCAAAGCATTGAAAAGACATTGTTTTATACATATCACAAATAATAAATAAGAAAGAATCAAACAGACAAAAAGATACAGTATCGTAGAAAACACTAAACGAAGGGAAAAAAAAAAAAATAAATAAATAAAATTTTTAGACTTTAAGCAAGATGCCTTATTTTGTGTGTGTGTGGGTGTGTGTGTGTGTTCGTTCGGGTGCATCACTCACTGTCCCTCAGATCATGGCAGGCTGATATGTACTGTCCAGCAAGGCTGCAGCTCTCCATCTGCTCTCCTAATAGGAAGTTTAGTTTATCAGAGCTGGTTAGGGAGCAGAACTGGGGGTGAATGTTTTGGAATTTCTGAAAGTATTTCTCCCATACAGAGCTGTATTTTGTGCACTCTGTTAGGAAGTGCAGCTCTGTTTCCACCCTTACTGCTACAGTGTGTGCACATTCTCTGCTCTGGGGGAAGCCAGGACTTCTTGTATCTGCCTGTCTCGATGCTCAGTTTGTGAGCACTGAGTCTGTACCTCGTCAGCATGGTTCTGTGTTCTGATCAGTCACTGTGCTCAGGTACTCTGCTACAGATAGCACTGCATCTTACTCTGTGCTGCAGTTTCTTTCTTCCAATGAGTAATGTAGTTTTGTTTTTGTTGTGTTATAATTTGGTTTACTCTGATTGATGTGGGCTTCGGCTGGTCCTGAAGTGGTGTGGTGTTAGTGTGGGTTAGCTTCAGGTTAATGTGGAGGTTGAGGTTCAGGACCAGCTCTATGAGGGGACTTGTCACTTTGCTCAGCTCTTGGTATTGCAGGGCTTTAAAATGATAAGAGTCTGGATCGCTGCTTTTTACATGTAGCCAGTATTTTGCAGAATTGAGTGTGAGTAATTTCGGCTGGGTGTTTATCCCATTTATTAAAGTTTTGGTTGGTGAGAGGTCCCCACACAGAATAATGGGTTCTGTTACTGATTCATATAATTTAAGCCAAATTGAAACCGGTATTTGTATGGGGATCTGCCGTTTTATTGAGTACAATGCCCTGCCTGCTTTCTCTGTCAGTTCGTTTACAGCAGAGCTGAAGTTTCCTTTGGAATTAATTTTTAGTCCTAAATAGTTATACTCTTTGCAGTTTTCTATTGTGTGTGCTCCTAAGGTGAAAGGTGTGTTTCCCTGAGATCTGTCTCTTTTCTGGAATATGATTGTTTTGGTCTTTTTCAGGTTGACTGTCAGGGCCCAGGTCTGACAGAACTGCTGCAGTACGTCCAGGTTCTGCTGTAGACCCTGTGCAGTGGGGGACAGCAGGACCAGGTCATCTGCATACAGCAGGAACTTGATCTCAGAGCCGTGCAGGGTGAGACCGGGGGCTGCAGAGCGCTCCAACATGGAGGCCAATTCGTTAATGTAAATGTTAAATAGTGTTGGACTTAAGCAGCAGCCCTGTCTCACTCCACGCTCCTGAGAGATGAAGTTGGTCCTTTTGTTGCCAATTTTTATGCCACATTTGTTGTTTGTGTACATGGATTTTATGATGTCATATGTTTTTCCTCCTACACCACTTTTTAAAACTTTATAAAATAAGCCTTGGTGCCAAATGGAGTCAAATGCTTTTTGAAAATCTATAAAAAAAGCAAAGATGTGATTTTTCTTTTGGTATACATATAGGTCAGTTAGTGTGTGTGGGGTGTAAATATGATCTGTGGTGCGGTGATTTGGTATAAATCCAATTTGACTTCTCCTCAGGACACTGTTCCATAAGGAAGCTGATCATTCTGGAGTTGATAATGCTACAGAAGAGCTTCCCCAGGTTACTGCTCACACAGATGCCCCGGTAGTTGTTTGGGTCGAATCTGTCTCCACTCTTGAAAATGGGTGTGATGAGACCTTGAGTCCAGGTGTCAAGGAAATAACCTACACTCAGAATCATGTTAAACACTTTGAGAAGGGATAGATGAAAGTTCTGGCTTGTGTTCTTTATCATTTCGTTCAGAATGCCATCAGGTCCGCTGGCTTCGTTTGGTTTGAGAGTTTTTAATTTAGCTTTAAGTTCTTGCTCTGTTGTCTGGTAGTCTAGAGGGTTCTGGGAGTCTTAAATAGCTAATTCCAATTTGTTTAGCATTTCAATTGCAGATTTTTATTCATGACCTGAATTTACAGTTGATTGTTTATAAAGTGATTTAAAATGATTAATCCAAATATCGCCATTCTTTATAGCCAGTTCCTCTTGTTTCTGCTTTTTAAGGTTATTTCAGTGCTCCCAGAAGGTGTTTGTGTTTATGGAGTCTTCAGTCAGTCTTAATTGTGCTCTTGTGTATTAGCTTTTTTGATTCTGCGTGTACGTTTATACATTTTGAAAGTGTCACAGTATGAAGGCGTAGATATGTGTTTTTTGGGTCTCTTGCTTTTGGTTAGACAAGTTCTCAACTCTTTCCTGAAGCTGTTGGCATTCTTTATCAAACCATGTTATCTTTGGTTTATATGATTTTTTTTTCATTTGTTTCAGTTTTGCAAATGTGGGCAGTTTTAGTAAAAATGTGGTGTAGATGTCTAATTGCCAGCAGTAATTGCCTTCTTACTGTGAGGTATGATGATTCCAGAAAGTTGTTTAATACTGTTTGTATTTCACAAAACTCCCGATTGCTTTCTGTTAATCTTCTGCACTATTCTTCAAGCCATTGTAAGGTAGTCTAATGTTTGTGGCAGCTTGATGGGGGCTTGACGTGTGTGTTTTATTGTTATTGTATGCCCTTTTAATATACATTGTGATTTGGCGGTGATCGGACGAGGGGGTAGTGGTTGTAACTGTAAATTTGCAGACGAGAAGGGGTCCTAGGTCGTTATTGCATAATCCACAGGGCTGTTACAAGAGTGAGCAGAAAGTGTATCTTCTAATGTGTCCCTTAACTACCGTTGGCGATGTACAGATCCCAGGCTTGGCAGAGCTGCCACTAGATCTTTCCATTTTTGTTGGTTGGGGAGAGTCTGAGTTGTTGCGAGGAAGGTTGGTGATATTTCTGGGGTACTGATGTCCACAATATGTAATTGTCCCTGCTCAGTATTGGGTCGGGTAGACATACAGTGCGTGCGTTCAGGTCCCACAGATCAGCACACTTCCCTGGGCCTGGAAGCGCAGATTCAGTGTGGAGCGGGGGGAAGATCACCTCATCATAATATGGGGAGTCACTGGTGGGATGTTATTATGCAATAAAAGAGTCTTTTGTAATGATAGTAATGTCTTTGATTTTGGAGCCAAATGTGTGTGGTGATTTTTTTTGTGTTTTTAACTACTTCTATATGGTGATTAATTCTGATTTAAACCATATTTATAACTTCCACCAGATTCTATAACTCTCCTGATTGCTGGGTTTTTAAAAAAGGTTCGAGGGGATAATGATTTCTTTGTAATCTTTGGCGACAGTGAGTGGGGATCTACACCAGGTTTCCTGAAGAATATGCTATATCCATGGTCTTTGATGTTTTGTTCGAAAATCTGAGTTTGGACTTTTGCATCCGAACAATGAGGATTTGATGCCCTGTATGTTCCACAAAGTAATGGCTTAGGGGTCTCATTTTAGAATGAAGTAAGTGTAGTAATGTAAGTAGGTTAAGTGAGCATAAACATGTAAAAACAAAAAATGGCTATGTACATTTTTCCGAGAATATAGGTCTAAATCTAAAATTTTTCAGAGTGAGAACATTTTCAGTAAAAATTCCAAAATTTGTGGGGTTTTTTTGTTTTTTTTTTTTTGCTGCGTCTCCTTTAGGGTAAGCAGTTGGAGCTTATGAGAGTAAGCAGTGCTTAATCTCAGCCAGGTCTGTGGAGACAGGTGTTTGCAGGGTTTTCACGGCATCTGCGTAGCTCCGTTGTTCAAGCTTGCCGAGTTGGACACGACTCTTCTGAGCCACTGTTTGTGGTCTGTCTTTTCCTCTGTAATTCGTTTGGGTTAGTGCTCTGTGTGTGGATGTCGTGGGGGATTCGTTGGTGCTTGGTGGGGGGTGGCAAGATGGGCCGAAGGGTTATGTCTACTTAGTTTCTTTGTATTGGAGGTGGGTGTGGTATGGGAGCGAGGACTGGATATTCTGTAGTTTCCCTGATGGCTGTTGGGACTGCGCGACCCAGGGTGACATCCTGCAGAGTCCTAGCGAGCTGTCACGGTTGGTTCTTTGCGGAGGTGGGACCGTGGTCATGAAGGCAGGGGACATGAGGTTCGGGTGGTGTGCCAGATGTACATTGGCCATTAATGCCAACAACCTAGATACTGCCGCGTGACTCTATGTATGGTGTCTGGGTGAGATCTCTCAGTGGGAATGTGTGGAGGGAGTTACAAATCATTGAGGGATGGAACTCGTTGTTGCTGTTGTGCCACTCACTTCAATAATCTGAAATTTGTCTTGCCGGTGTCCTGAGATCTCCTCCCTATCTCCTCCCTATTCTGTCTCCACCCCCCCCCCCACCTCTCCATCTGGTCGCCTCATGTCTTATCTTATATCTCTGTCCGCTCTCTATCTATCTCTCAATGTCAATTCAGTTCAATTCAAACTCAATGAGCTTTATTGGCATGACTGGCACAGTGGGTACGATTATGCAAAGCATTTGAAAGACATTGTTTTATACATATCAAACAACTTAAAAAAGAAGAAAGAATCAAACCACACAAACAAAGGTTACAGAATTGTAGAGAACACTAAAACAAAGGAGACAAAAAAATAAATAAAAAATAAATAAAAAATAAATAAATTAAATTAAATAAATAACATTTTTAGAGTTTTAAGCAAGATGCCTTATTTTTGTGTGTGTGTGTGTGTGTGTGTGTTCGGGGCATCACTCATGTCCCTAGATCATGCAGGGCGATATGTACTGTACAGCGAGGCGGGGATGCAGCTCTTCCCTCTGCTCCCTAATAGGAAGTGTAGTTTCTCAGAGTGGTTAGGGAGCAGAACTGCGGGGGTGAATGTTTGGAATTCTGAAAGTATTTCTCCCGTACAGAGCTGTATCTGGTGCACTATGTTAGGAAAGTGCAGATCTGTTTCCACCCTGGTACATGCTGCAGTGGTCCATTCTTTGCTCTGGGGGAAGCCAGGACTTCTTGTTATCTGCCTGTCTCGAATGCTCAGTTTGTGAGCCCTGAGTCTGTACCTAGTCAGCATGGTTCTGTGTCTTCTGAATCAGGTCACTGTGTCAGTCTCGCTCTCCCACCATTCCCCCCCCCCCCTCTGTCTAGCTCTGTCTAGCTCTGTCTGTCTCTCTGTT
Source organism: Ancistrus triradiatus (assembly GCA_025084515.1). NCBI lineage: Eukaryota > Metazoa > Chordata > Actinopteri > Siluriformes > Loricariidae > Ancistrus > Ancistrus triradiatus. Next base: position 5,687 of record JAJAGP010006393.1, on the reverse strand, counting down.
TGTCTTTCTCTCTTTGTCTCTGTGTAGAGTGAGTGAGTGAGCATGGCTGGTTTTCTCCTTTTCTTACTGGTTACTAATTTGATAAGGTGTGTTAGTGATAGGGAAGGGGTATGTGGTCGCTGCTTGCGCGAGTTGAGCGCGTGAAGTGTGTGATATGCCGGCTGTCACAGCTTCCGGCGCTTTTTGCCAGTCGCCATGGCGGCAACAGAGAAAGTTGGTTTTAAGGAGAACTCTGGTTCTGGCTCTGGCAGCCTTGATGATACTGACAGTAACAACTTACCTGATGCTAAAAGTCATCGAAGTCGGAGAAGTACTTATGCTTTTGATAAGATCCAATCTTTTCTACACAAGACCAAGAATATGTTGAATATGTTCCCGGATCCTTTTTTTTCCTGTGAGTAGAATAACGGTTTAAACTTGAATGTGGCACGGGATATCTTAAAAAGAGCATTATTGTTTGCGCTTACAAGGCAGAAGGGTATTGATATTATGCTTGTTCAGGAAAGACATAGTAGCAGGGCTAATGAGGTTGATTGAAAGAAGGAATTTGAAGGGGAAGCTATCATTCTGAACCACATGCTGCATCCCAGCGTATATTGAGGGAGTCCCTAAAGACTCACAATTTGTGTGATGTTTGGAGGGCTTTGAATCAGAGTTACAGACAATAAACATGGACCCATGTTAGAGATGGTTTTGTTTCACTGGTTCGCTTTTATTGTTTTAAGCACCAGCTTAATTTTTTTTAAAGCTGTGTAATTATTCCTGTTGGTTTCTCAGATCACAGCTTGGTTTTATGTTCTGTATTTATTGCAAATATTAAAACAGAGTGCCTACTGGCATTTTAATACTATTATGTGACACAAATTAAAAAAAAAAAGTTTTTACTGTTTTTGGGAACCAATTTAAATTGCAAAAACAATATTTTTGAAATTTGAAAGAATGGTGGGACTATGAAAAAGTGCAAATCAAACAGATTTGCCTGCAGTATACCAGTGTCTCACGACACCTCGATCAGTCTATGAAAAACCTAGAGAAGGATCTTAGCTATATCTTCTTATTTAAAGCTTTAAGGGGCATAAGGCAAGGCTGTGCATTGATGCAATGATGAAGGGGCAGACAGACCTTAATAATTTAGTTTCTGTCGTTCAAGAATTTGGGGTTATATGAGCTGCAAAATTTAATTCAGCAAAGAGTGAGGCTATGGCTGTGGGGCAGTGGGCAGAGGGGTTACCTTTGCTACCTGCTGATATGGCTTGGGAAAGAGGGGGGATAAAATACCTAGGAGTTTTCCTCGGGGATGAAGCCTCACAGCAAAAAAATTGGGATGGCATAGTTGAAAAATGAAAGGGCGTTTAGCAAGATGGAAGTGGATTCATGGACTAATGTCTTTTAGAGGGAGAGTGCTTATTATCAATAACTTGGCTGCATCAGCACACTGGCACCGGCGGTCGTGTGTGGACCCTCCTGTGATGACATCTGGTGGACTCTGGTGGACTTTTTTTGGGATCGATTGCATTTGGTCCCACAAGGTGTGCTGTTCCTACCCAGGGAGGAAGGAGGGCAGGGCCTGGTGCACCTTGCGAGTAGGCTGGTAACTTCTCGTCTGCAGTTCCTTCAGAAGTTTCTGACAGGATCTGCTGACTTGTAATGGAGAGAGGTGGCCAACATTATTTTGCACACAGTACATGGACGTGGTCTGGATACTGGTTTGTTTTTTATGGATTATGGATTTTATGGAGCAGCTGTGTTTAAATAGATTACCTCTTTTTTTTAATGATGGACTTTTTAAAGTATGGGGACTTTTTAAGTCTTGCAGGCTGGAGAACTCCTCACTCCACTGGCTGCTGGAAGAGCCCTTGATTAAAGTTACTGCAGTTAATGCAGAGCGGGCCCGTATACGGGCCCGCTAGGGGCGCTCCTGCAAATTTGCAGTAAATAGTCTTAATTATTTAAAACATTCTTAAAACACAATCTCAAAAGATTTAATACTATCATGACTACCTGCATACCGATCGATTTTCAACCGTCTACCGCCGCCATTCGCCCGAAATCACGTACCAAACACAACTGTCCGCCATCTTTTTTGCGCAAACATACAACTATTTTGGCCTTTTAAAACTACTCGGATGTAAAATTACTTTTTATTTTATCATAGAAAATTCACTTACCGTCTAAACAAGTCCATGATACCGTTACATTGCCGATAAAACGTCAGTAAAGTCCTTTTTTTCCATGGTTATGTGGGTGCGTAAAATCCATTCGCTCAAACGCACGCTCTTCTTTGGACGTTTTCCATTACACAAAACACATTTTCCCTTGAACTGCTTTATGTTCCCTCTACCCCTTTTCTACGTCATTTCCTGGTTGGTTCGTTCTTCAAGAGCCTGTAGCGGTATTGGCCCAGCTGTTTACCGCACGACCCACCTTCCTCACCAGCTGGCCTATGCCTAGACATATATGCAAATCTCTGGGTCTGTGTGAGCGCTGAGTGACAGAGCTGTGCTCCAATGGACAGCTAAGAGCCTACGGCTCAGATATAGACCGGCCCCAGCTCGCTGACACACACACAGCGCGAAGGGGAGGGGTGCCAATCCTCTCACTCCATGCGTTCTGCACAATGGAGAGGCTTTTCCTGCTGGATTTCTTTAGTTACAAACCAAATAACACTGAATTGTGACTAATATTTGTTTGTTCTATTACAGAAGACATAAAAAAACTTGCAACCACTTGATTTATAGTGACAGGCTTCTTTTTTATTTGTCTTTTTATGAGGCTGTGGCAATTTTGAGACGAATGATGACCTTGATAAAAACCGGTTAACTCTTGAACATTTGTTGTATCTGTTCCAAATTTTTTATTTAGCTTCAATTCACAAGTCCCTGCTGAAACAGAAAATGGTGGCAGCATGGAAACTGTTTCAATCACCAGCATCCACACACAATTATCTCTCAAAAATTATGGCGTTTTTTGATTTTCCGCCATTTTTGTTTTGGCATTTATCTCCCAAATGTAACCTAAATGATGAAAATAGAAGACTGGAGGTGAATAAATATGTTGGCCCAAGTGTTTACTTCAATTTGAGCCCTGAATGATCATTGTGCTATATGTAAAACCACTATTAAATTTCATAGTGGTCGTTCATTACTGCAGCAAATAAGGTGGCTCATTTGGATGTGTTGGGTGATGGTGTACCAGGCCTCAATCAGATGTTGATTGCTTCAAGGACTGTAAAACTGCGGGGCTTGGTGGACATCGCAGGGCCAGGCCTGAATGACATCCAGGCTGTGGCATCTGCAATAGGGCAGCAGTCCAGTCATCACACTAAGACTATTATTGATGCATGGAAGAAAAGACTTTTAGCAGAGGAACTGGCTTTAAAACGTGACTATGGGAATGGAAGTATAGTGCCCAATAAAGGGGACCTTTTCCCAAAGATTGTGTGCACACCAGAGCTGGGTAATGCATCAGGACTTGGATCTCCGTACTGTGTCAGGCTAGCGTTTATATAAATGTTGTGTGAAAGTTTTAAATAAAGCTTCATTGAATGGTGCGGCCTGATACGGTATGGAGTGGCAAGTTGGGGGTGGAGATCAACGGGCAACCTGTCTGGAGGGTACTGTACAGGCCACCTCAAAAATAAAAAAGGACTGGTGATCTCCGGTGGAGAATTCTTCATGGGGTGATAGCAGTCAATGCTTTTGTGTCCATTATTAATTCTGAAGTCAGTGACACGTGTTTTTTGTGGGTTTAGGGAAACAATCTTTCATTGTTTTTTAGAATGCTCAAGGCTTATCTCCCTTTTTAATACACTTGGTTTTTCATTCAGCAAGTCTGGGGTGGTTTTTAACTATTGCGCTTTTATCTTTGGGGCTAGTTACAAGCAGAAGAAACGTTTTAAGTGGCAGCTGATAAATGTTGTAGTTGGTGAGGCAAAATTAGCAGTATACAAATCTAGGAGAAACAAAATGGAGAATAAACCGGCTCAGGAGGTGTTACGCTTGTTTATGGCTCTGGTCAACTCAAGGATTGTCTTTGAGTTTGTTTTTTTTACCAAGCCATGAACAGCATTGAGCTGTTTTTGGAGTGGTGTTACAAAGGTTTTCTTTGCAGTCTGGAGGAAGGGGAGCTAATCCTTGATAGCCCATGGAGTTGAGTGTGTTTGGGATGCTTTTTGTTTTTTTTGCATGTGATGGGAACTCAACTGAAAATTCTTAACTGTGTTTCTCTCTCTCTCTATCAGGTATGTGAATTGTGCTCGTAACGATGAAGAACAGAATCTGGTGGCGTTTCAGTATCGTGGAGAAATCTTCTACCGCTGCTGTCGGCCCATCGAACCCGGACAGGAGCTGCTGATGTGGTACAACGAGGAATACGCCAAAAACCTCAGCATGATGTTCAACAACTTCTGGAACAGAAAGTCTAACACACACGGTAACATTCAGTGTTATGAACTTTGTCAGACTGATTTTATTGACCTAAATGTGGAATTAATTTATTTCCTTGTATAAATTAACCCTGTAAATCTCATCATAAATCCTTGTTCATGTTACATCTTGTTCATGTCATCCTAATGTTCTGCCATGCAGTGTGAGTTCTCCAGCGGCTACACCCACCGATGAGAACCAGCTAATGACAGAACTGAGTTCAGGAGGAAATATTAAAGATCTTAACATGATGAATGCTGTTTTAGGACTTAATTTAAAATTCTACTGAGCTTTACTTGTAGAAGGTTTAAAGTGTTACTGATGTTTATCATAAAACTATTTAATGAAAACAATCCTCGTTCATAAAGTACAGTACTGGAACTCGTAGAGGTTTGTGTAATGAGATTTCAGGATGGGCTGTACTGCTTCAGGAGATCAACATGAACTTAAACATCTTCAACAAAGCTTTGTAGGCGATGTAATAGTTAACAGAATCTCAGTGTAAACATTTAGTCATAAAGCATCATTTAATTTTAGTCATTTAACAGGTTCTCGTATCCAGTTGATAGAGAGGATACCATCCTACGGGGTATAATCCAAGCAATTATGTGGTAAGGGCCTTGCTAAAGAGTCCAACAGAGGCAGCTTGGCAATGCTGAGGGTTGAACCCTGGACTTTGTAGTCAGTACACCAATACCTCTGGAGAACATAGCATTTTGTTGGTGTAATGGGACTTCAAGAGCTTATGGAGCATTATTCCAGTTCTGCAGAATCGGCAGTGATGCAGTCGATCCAGTGGGACTACAAGTAATTTACTCTGAATCTTATTTTAGAGTGAATCTGAATTTCAGATCAGTTGGTCACTCCAATTCACACTTCCAATGTTATGAGTATTTATCATTTGTCTTTATTTTCAGCTCAGGAATTGAGCGACGCCATGTTGGAACTCTTCTCTTGCTCCCTCTGTCCGATTTCCTTTACGTCTCAGAATTACCTCCAGAGTCACATCAGGAGGTTCCACCGTGAGGAAGATGAGGCTTTGCTGCACACCAGTGCCCCCCACAGTGACCCCACCCGAGGAAGGAAGCGGGACAGAATTCATCCCTGTCTCGAGTGTGGGAAGAGTTTTACTCATCGCAGCGCCCTCCAGGCTCACCAGCGCATTCACACCGGGGAGAAGCCGTACCACTGCTCCACGTGCGGCAAGAGCTTCGTGCAGAAGATCCACCTGCTGGAGCACCAGCGCGTTCATACGAGAGTGAA
>JAJAGP010006392.1:0-22099 GCA_025084515.1 Ancistrus triradiatus | reverse complement strand
CACCTGACTCTAATTTCACCTTTAAATTAACTGCTAATCCTAGAGGTTCACAGACTTTTTCAACTCACTAATATGTAATATTGGATCATCTAAAGGGTTCACAAACATTCAAGCACCGCTGTAGTTGGACTGTGGTCCTAAAGGAATGGACATGGTCAGCAAACTTAGGTAGGCTATAGCATTTAAACGATGCACAATGGGTATTAAAGGGGGCAGGTGTGTCAAAAAAATATTCCCACACCATTATACCACCATCAGCATCCTGAAACTTTGATACAAGACAGGATGGAGCCATGCTTTCATGTTGTTTATGAGGAGTTAAACTGGTGTACCTAATACAGTGGACGGTAAGCTTGTAATGAATGGGGACCACACGGGACTGACTATACTTGTATTCCCGGTAGATGGTATGACATCAGGAGGAGTTTTATAACCTAGCTCCTACAGGTTAAGATAAGCACGGTTCTATGGCTCTAAGTTTGACTCAGGAGCCTTGACAGACTTTTGAAGTATCTTTTCACATAACTCATATGAAGCATAATAACATTTTCCTAAAATTAAAAAAAGAGTTGCCTTATTATAGTATAGTCTGTTTCTCTTTGGTTTGTAGGCTACTCACCGAAATCCAAAAACTGCTTGATGGACATGGGCGAGGGCGAAAATCGAGAATAATATTCAATTTTGGATGTGACATCTTTTAGCATGAGGTTAAGCAGCTTCATATTTACAACATGCGGATCTATCTTCACATACGATGCATGTTAAAATAAAGCCTTAAGCCCCGTTACTTCAGCTCTCCGCAGCATGTTACGTTTAATCAGACGAATGAAAGCAAACCCCTTACACGTGACATGACAGTGTCCCATTCAGTTCATCCCATGATTTGATTCCGAATCAACTAGCTATATGTAGCTATGTGTTTTCCCCTTTCCGTTAGATTTTGGTCAAGAAAAGAAAGTACATCAAAATACAGTATTAATAACTTAAGGAAATTTACCACAATCTGGTATTAAATATCTGGTAAAAACTATTAAACTAAATGACGCACGTGTCGAGTGTTCAGACCAGTGAATCGATTCAATGAAGGCGCGCGTTGTAATGAGCTTATTTTAAAGTGCTCAAATGATATGCGGAAAAACAACTTCGCTTAAAACACTAGCCTACTGTGCAAAGATTTCAGGTTCCGAACGGTTCAACAGTAGGCTATTTGTCAGTATGTCTTCTGTAGGAAACAACATATTTTAGATTTACTAAAAGTTGCAAAAATAAACTTGCCAAACAGAAGAAACCTTAACCAAATCAATAGGCCGATCTGGTGTGACCACTTTTAAACAGCATCAATTATTTTAGGTACACTAGCCTGGAGTTATTTGAGGTACAGTTGGTAAAGTATGTTTGTCTTAGACTCTTGAGGGGGTTTTTCAAAACTTTTAATCCAGGTCCAGATTGTCCGGATAATCAAATCCCGCGATTTCCTATCCAGGATTAAATTGATCTCATAGATTTTGTGTCAGTTATTCCATACATTTTCAAACTGGATAAAGCTGCTTCACAGACCGCAAAATAAACATTTCTAAACCAGGATTGTTCCGTGCTTTTAATGCCCCTCTATGTGGCCATCTGCTTTACAAAATATATTATAGCATTTATTCGTTAATGAATAAATATATAATTAATGAAGCACTTAAAAAATAGTTTTATTCTCCATCTGCACACTTAAGAATGACAAAAAGAGAAAGAGCAAAGACACACATGGCTGGTCAAAGAGTTCAAGTTAAACTTTCTCCAGCTGAAGGAGACTAAATTACTTAATAACTAAATAATAAATTACTACAAAATAACCAAGACAAGACACTTAGTAGTACACTCCTGACATGTTCATGCTCCATCGAGTTTTCTTCTCTGAGACTCATGGAGACAACCCTCTTTTCTATGGGGATGAACTCTAATGGCACGACCCTCTGCCTGGGGCCTGCATGTATACCCACACCTCATTGTTAATCAGTCCTGCACATCAGCTTGAAGGAATTTTAACCCATTCATGTCTTCAGAACAGTTTCAACTCTGGGATCTTGGTGGATTTCCTCACATCGACTGCTCCCTTCAGGTCTTCCAGAGCATTTATAATGGCTTAAAGTCAGGACTTGGCCATTCCAAACATTATAGACTGATATCCTGGCATTTTATCCTGCAAGATTTATTAAACACCACTGTTTTCATGAGCTGACTTCTGTACTCCTTAGCAATCATTGGAGTGAAACAGATTATGTTGTGTATAAAAGGCTGTTATGTAGAAAACATTGATACTTGGTACATACATCAACCAAAAATCTGATGAACATGATGAATGTGGTCTATAATAAGAAAAATGTATGTAATGTTGAGAAACCTAGAGGTTATTCTATTAAGCGGTGTTAATATTTAATGAACTTTATTTCAATAATTAGTCTTATGATTGTCTCATAGTGTGTACCAGAATAATATTGGGACACAATGACATTTTCTATTTTACGATATGTGTTTTTTCTTTTATTATTGCTATATATGGAGCATTTTTGGACAATGAGAAGTAAATGTAGGACTCATAAGTACAAAAATGCTAAAAAAAGTGAATTTCCAAAGACAGGAAATTACACTTTTCTTGCAATAATGTATATAATACTGAAAACACAAATACTGTTCTATATTTTTATATTAGGAATGTCAATAAATATTTTTTAATTTTCAGGCTGCATGCTCTTGGTCTGAGTTAGAGTTCAGATTGATCTTAGCCTCCAGCTCATTTTCATCTTAAGGGGATCCAGAATGACTGGCTCATATGTGCGTCTATATAGCATCCGGGTCACAAGGGTGATGAGGAACATCTCCATAATCACTAGCTGCTGAATCAGCACTACAGAGGGACAGAGGATTTTGTTATGAAACACACTGCAAATAAGAAATATACAATGATAAAAAATACTTTTAATGGAAAATTTACGTTTAAATCAATTCAATAATAATTAATTCATACATTTGCAGAAAAGAGTAAGACAATGAAATGTATTTTCAGGAAAAGGCAGGAACAACATACACGTACTTAACACCTTGTGATTTCTATTTATAACATGCCTTTCTCTCTGAGGTTTTAAACAAAAAAGACACTCACTAGACCCCTCGTGCAGTAGAGGAGAAGAGTCCAGAACCAGGCTATTACTCCGTTTAATAGCAGGATATTAATAATGGCTTGCCTGCAGTTGAACTCAGGACGAAGACCAGCTGGAATGGACACAGAAGCAAAAGAAGCAAAAACCTTTCAGATCTACATTCGTTAAGTCTAATCTTTGATCTCATCACAAAAGTTGGATTGTCTGAAAAGTATGCAACACACAACAGTCAGACATTATGGAATCAACTGCGGTGGCCCTGCGAAAAGACTTGCCTAAAAAGGGTCTGATTGGAAGAACCCAAGGAGTCAATTTTCAAGAAACTGAAGGTCTTGCAAGGGGTTTTATTTACATTTTGGATCTTTTGTACATCTTTTGTTTTATGACACATACATAATGTATATCGCATACCTGCATGCATGCCCTTAGACACACAGTTAAAGCGAGAGTGTGTGTGTCCGGACCCTCATATGACACTTTGTGGGTTTCCTTCCAATGGAGTAGCTCAACTTTCTGTCTCTTTTTTTTTTGTGTTTTTGTTGGTTGTAAAAACAAACAAAAGGAAACCCCCACCCGACCCCCCCCCCCCCCCCCCCCCACCCCCCCCGGACAGCCCCCCCCCCCCCCCCCCCGAAAGTGTAAAAGGAGGCACAGAGAGAGTCAATGAAGAGGGAAGTGGGAGTCAGGGGGGGCCGAAAAAAGAATAAAAGAGCGGGGGAGGGTGAGAAAGTACAATACGCGTTGGAAAGGAAACGCGGGGCAGAGAGGGAAGAGAAAGAGGAAGAAAAAAACGTTGGGAAGCCCCCCCCCCTCCCTCCACGCCACCCACCGGCCCCCACCCCCCCCCCCCCCCCCCCACCCGCCCCCAACCCCCCCCCCCCCCCCCCCCCCCCCCCCCCCCTTTTGTGGGTTTCCTTCCCAATGGAGTAGCTCAACTTTCTGTCCTACCGTCCTAAGACAATGTTCATAAAGAAATGGTTTGCCAAATTTAATGGAGAACTTGGGTGACTTGCACAGAGCCCTGACCTTAATTCTATCAGACATATTTGAGATAAATTGAAATACCACTGGTGATTCAGAACTTATTGTCCAACATCAGTGTCATGTTCCAAAATCTTTGGAAAGCATTTTGTGGTGGAAAACAGTGAAGACTGTGAAGCATCAATGAGTAGAACCCTCCATACTAATACCCATGTTTTTGGATGAAAGTTTTGGGTAAACACAAAGCTTCGACTATATAGTGTAAGTTAACATCTTTTTGCTTAGTAAAACAACAAAACCTGTAATGTGCAATGTGACCATTGATGCCTAAGGATTTGTATAAGCCTGTACAATATATACGTAATGTTTTGTTTTGCATATCAACTTAAAAATCAGAAAGGCAAACCCAAAGCACCCCAAACACACACACACACACTCTTACCTGATACATGGCATATTTCTGGATCATCTTGACGCTGCTCAGTTTGGTGCGTACATTCATGAAAATTATGCCTACAGGCCAGAGGGCAATGATAGTCAGGACTCCAACGAATAAACTTATCCAGAGTGCAACTCCTTTTACCCCTAGCTAAGTACAGACATAAATGAGAAGTAATTACATACATCATACACATTGGTCAGTTGTATAATATGCATAATTTGTGTCAGATAATAAAATAATAAATATGTGACATATGAAATTATTGTACAATATATTTTTATGAGAACACATTTTCAAAGTATCAAAACAACATACATCAAAATTTTATTTAAAATTACATTTTAAATTTTTTGCATCCTACTCATGCAAAAAAAGGATGAGTAGTGTGGTGATTTAAATAAACTTGCATGTAAGGTTGATTTTAACAGTAAGGCTGTTACTTAGCTGTATACCATTTTTGTTTTTTTGCGTGGTCTGAAACCTTTCTGCTTACTGAATGTGAACAAAGGACCGGATTAAATGTGTTTCAATCACTAAATTACTTTATTCATTAATTCATTTTCTTAACTATTTAATCGTGATCAGGGTTGTGGGAAAGGCGATGACTAGAACAACATATGCTACCTTCAAGACGACATCTTTTCCAATGATGTCCATGCATTTTTCAACAAGACAATGCAAACCACATGCTCCACACATAACAAATGTATGGATGTGGAAGAAGACAGTACGGGTAATGGACTGGCATGCCCACAGTCCTGACCTGTCCCCGATAGACTGACCTGTCACTTAAGACATGTTTTCAGGAAGAATTGGACAAAATAATACTTGAAACACTTCATCGCTTGGTATTCTTGGTGCCAAAACATATGTTAATTGTTGTGAAAAGGAATGGTAAATGCTTCACCGTCCCAACTGTTTTTTGGAATGTGTTGCAGGACTGAATTGCAGGAATGGATGTATATTAATAAACAAAATTAAGTTGACCAGAAAAAATATAAAATTACATTGTAAAAAAAATCATCCTGTTACAGTTCGCTATAATAAAACAAAGGCGAACCGTGAAAATAAAAATATACGTTTTTTTTCGGACTGAATAGCAGTTAGCTCCAGATGGAAGGAGTGATCCAAAAAACTAAATAAATAATAAAGGAACTAAATAGAATGAAAACAAACTAAAAGACAGCTGCGCCAAAATACACTCGCAGCTGGAATTTGAACCGTGGGTATTGGTGATCGGGGGCGAACGCGGGGGTAAAATAGCACCCTCGCAAAGGGCTGTAAGTCTAATGTCAGAAACAGGCGCAAATAGTTGTCTCAAAAGCATTAGGGTTAGTAATTAAAAGGGCTTAATAATTACAAACACAAATGAGTGAGGTGAGAAGCCCCCACTAGCAAGGTAATGCGCAGTGGCGAGCGAGACATAAAAAGGAAAAACAAGGAAATGCCAAACAGCGCGCAGCTCGTAGGAGCGTGTTACACTAACAGCGTAGCTCCGCATATGCCAAGTGCAGACCGGGGTTCGTCGCGTGCACAGAGTGGAACGATCTCGAGCCGAGCCGAGCCGAGCCGAGCGAGGCGTGAGCCGGAAAGGGACCCGATAGCCGCCAGAATTCTGTCCCTTGTCTAGCAATCTAGGCCCTACTTTACCAAGGAAAAGACGAAATGACACGCGTACAGTATAAACGCGAAAACAAGCGATGTGAACGCCAAATCCAGCGAATGCTGCGACACCTGACTAGGCGCAGGGACGTTTTTATATACGTGAGCCAGCAGGTGTTGCTAATATGGCAATCAATGCTGCTAAAGACCGGCACCTGCATGCCGCAGAACGCTGTGTGAGCGTCAAGGCATGTAATGAGCCGACGCTGCCCTCTAGCGTCAGAAGAAGGGGTCAGCGTGACTCATAATACATCCCTCCAATCTGGATGATCATGCCTTAAGGATATTGATTAGGGAAGCTATGAAGAGTCCAGTAGCACATTTGAAGGACTTACAAGTCTTTTTGTTTCAATCTGTCTCTGTGACAACAATCTCACGAGCTATACACAAAGCTGGAATATGTGGCAAGGTGGCAAGAAAGAACTTTCTTCTGACAAACATGAGTCTCATTTTATTGTTAGATGTGTTACGGTTCACCATATTAAAACGATGACGAACCGTTTAAACAAAATCTAAATGATTGGGACCCAAGTGCAGTTAGCTCCAGATGGTAGTTATAATCAAAATAAACATAAATAAATGAAACGAAAACAAACCGAAGAAATAATAAACTAATAAAACTAAATAAAAGAAGGTGCACGCCGTAAGCGTACTGCGCCGCTATTCAGAGTGTGCTTACAACATGCCTTCGCTGCGCGAACGGCGCTTCGGGTCCACGCATGCGCAGTGCGCGGAATCCCGGACGGAGCCTCCGCCTTCGCGGGGAGTGAAGAGGACGAGGTTATAAACTCTGCGCCCTCTTCTAAGCATGATCGGTGGTTTAAAAAGGATATTTCCCCCGATCGCGGCGAGGGGGTGCGACGGTGTGTGTGAGAGAGAGAGACAGCAGAGGCGGAGCAGAGGCAGAGGCGGAGCAGAAAATGAAAATACTGACCCTATCCTATCTAGGGCCCTAGCTACCTAGGCTGCCTCCTAGCAACCTCCGTCTGGCGACCTTAATGTCCCCAGACGTACTGCTGTCCCAAATAAAAGAAAAATGACAAAGAAAAATGAAAAGCCGTCTGTAGAGCAGGCAGAAGCGTGAGTGCATGTTTGCGTCCTCCAAAGCCGGGTGCATGCAGCCAACCGTTTGTGAAGCGTGTCGATGGGGAATGCAGCGACACCATTCAAGCCACAAAGGCGTGCTTATATGGGCTGAGCAGCAGGTGTCACCAATCAATCAATAATAAGCCCGGGAAGGGCTGAAGCACACACAAATGCGCTGTTGCTGCTCACGCCGCAAAATCGGGTCAACTACTGGCCAGTAGATCAAATAGCGACTCCTAATAGTACACCCCCAGACCACCACCACCAAAGGGGGGTCCCGACGCCCCTACGTGCGACAAGGACGCCCAGAGAGGCGCCAGCATGCCGGAATGGCCCTGAAATAGGGGCTGAAAGGGAGGGCGGGGCAGGACAAGCCACATACGAGGCTCGGGGCGGAGCTTGGCATTAAAGGCCCGAATACAGGGCTAATGGGTGCGGTGAGCTCTAGTACGGTGCTAAGCGGGGCCAAGTGCTGAGGCACGGAGCTTATTTGCTCAGGTTCGAAACTAGATGGCGCTAAGAGCCCAAGTACAGGGTCAACGGGCTCAGCAAGCTCTGGAATAGAGTTTAGTTGCTCAGGTTCAAAGCTAGGTGGCGCTAAACGCTCAAGTACGTGGTCAACGGGCGCGGCAAGCTCTGGAACGGAGCCTAGTTGCTCAGGTTCGGAGCTGGGTGGCGCTGAATGCTCAATCATAGAGCTTAGAGGAACGGCGAGCTCGAGTACAGGGCCAGGCGGCGCTAAATACCCAGGCATGGAGCTTACTTGCTCAGATGCGGGCCTTAGGGGCACGGCGAGCTCTTGTACAGAGCTAGGGGCCGCTAAACGCTCAGGCATTGGGTCAAACTGCCCAGGTGCATAGCTTACGAGCGCGGTGAGCCCAGGTTCAGAGCTAGGGGGTGCTACATGCTCATCTTCAGATCTTACAAGCGTGGCGTGTATGCATCCTCCAAAGCCGGGTGCATGCGGTATGCAGCCAACCGCTTGTGAAGCATGTCGATGGAGAATGCAAGCCACAAAGGTGTGCTTATATGGACTGAGCAGCAGGTGTCACCAATCAATCAATAATAAGCCCGGGAAGGGCTGAAGCACACACAAACGCACTGTTGCTGCCAGATAGCAACCCCTAATAAGATGAGCCAAGATTGAACCTTTTGGACTGGACTCGAAGCACTACGTTTGGTGAAAACCAAACACATATCACCCAAAATACATCATACCTACTATGGTGGTGGCAACATTACATTGTGAGGGTGTTTATCTTGTAGACGTTTTTATGTAAAATCCAGTTTTAGGCTGGATACCCTTCCTGTCTCATCCTGCCTATTTTATCTGGACTTGGGACCAGCACTGAATGTATTGGTTGGGCACTAACACTGGGACACTGTAGAGAAACCAATTCAGCAAAACGCATGGCCTTGGGATGTGAGAATTGAACCAGGGATTTCTGGAGCTGTGCGGCAACAGCGCTAACCACTTGTGCCACCATGCTGGCAAAGCAATAAAACTTTTTTATTTTATTTTATTGGTTTTATTAATCCTACAACACATGGGGACTGTGGTAGCCTAGCGGTTAAGGTACTGGCGGTTAAGGTACTGGACTATGGACCAGAAGGTCCAGGGTTCAAATCCCACGGCTGCCACTGTTGGGTCCTTGAGCAAGGCCCTTAACCCATAATTGCTTGGATTGTAAGAATGTATTAATTGTAAGTCGCTTTGGATAAGGGCGTCTGCTAAATGTTGTAAATGTAAACAACTTTATTACTATTGTTTTCTTTCAATTAATCTGAATATCCATTCATTATAATAATCAGTTAGACCAATATGATAGAAAAATAATTTTCTGCCGTCCAATTTTCCTTACCAATTTGTAAAGACGTCTGTTGATAAATAAGCAAATTATTGTGTGCTTTCCATCTTCCATCTTAAATCTTGAATGTAGGCATAAATGTGCAAGTCGGAAGAGCATATATTTTATATCATACAATGGTTTTTGTGTGTGAAAATGTGGAAGGTAATGATTTTACATACATTAGTTGGACTATAGATTCCATTGGTCCATAAGACAATATTAAAGATGGAGAATACAGTCCTCAAAACTGCATATTGAAGAGACCCCAGCTTCAGCAGGAACAGCTTGCGCCTAAACAATTGTGATAATGTTATGGTTTATTTATTCAAAATTCAAAAGAAGCTGCTCAATGCAAATACATGGACTTATTTATGCAGCTGTATTAGTTTTGTCATACACATGGGGGGTTGTTAAACTGCAGAATTGGGCATCAGTTAGAGAGCTGTGTCTTTGCTAACATCAGAGTTACTTTACCGTGTCAGATGCATTCGGGGCAGGCAGGGGCAACAGCAGCAGCATGGGCCTGTGCTGATCGTGTATGTTGTATTTGCCGAGTACCTCAAAAAGGCCTCGTCACCCCCACACTCCTCAAACATGAGAATCAGGAATTTGTAGATTACAACTGCAAAGTATCTAGAGATATCACAGGGTATCAGAAACATCATCATTCTCATGGGCACACATGCACATGCAGTACCAAGTATAAAATGTAATATTATATCATCCTGGGTTTTGTACAAGTGAATGGATGAGAAAGCACCCATCCAATGATTATGGTAGTCACAACCGCAGAATCATAAAAGGTTGGAACAATATGGAAAATGCAAATAAAAAAATGCAGTGTGTTTTACATTTACTTTGAATTTTATTTAATTGCAGACAGTAGGAACTGAAGATATTTCATGTTTTGTTTGGACCACTTCATATCTTTTGTTTATATACATCCATTCCTGCATTTCAGGCCTGCAACCCATTCCAGAAAAGTTGGAATGGTAAAGTATTTACCACTTCTGTAATGTTGCTATTCCTTGCCACATCACTTAAAAGGCGCTTTGGCACCAAGGATACCAAGTGTCTTTAGCAAACAGGTCTTAAGGTATGAAACAGAATAATGTTGTCATTGTTGCTTTTTTCATTTCAAAATTCTCCACACATTCTCTATTGGGAACAGGTCAAGACTGTAGGCAGGCCAGTCCATTACTCATACACTCTTCTTCCATAGCCATGCCTTTGTAAATGTGCAGCATGTGGTTTTGCACTGTCTTTTTGAAAAATGCATGGAGGTCCCTGGAAAAGATGTCATCTTGAAGGCAGCATATGTTGCTCTAAAATCTCAATGTACTTTTCTACATTAATGCTGCCATCACAGAAGTGTAAGTTAACTTTGCTAAGGGTACTGACAAAACCCCATACCATGACAGACCTTGGCTTTTTGAGTTGTTTGGCTTTTTGACTGCAGAAAACTTTCTGGATGGTGCATCCTGTCTTTGGTCCATAGCACACGGTGTCCATTTCTTCCAAAAAAGCTCTGGAATACTGATACTTCTGACCCCAATACACAATTCCATTGTATGATGGTCCTCCAAGCCCAGAGAAGTTGATGCGGTTGAGCGGCGTCTGGATATGGTTAACATAAGGTTTCTTATTTGCACAGTAAAGTTTTAAGTGGCATTTGTGAATGTAACTCCATATTGTAGTGCTTGACAAAGGTTTGCCAAACCAAAGAACTGTGCTTTTTTTATTTGCATTTTCATTACTGTCCCAACTTTTTATGATTTGGGATTGTACTTATTATATGTTTTAGGTCAGTAAACATTTTCTCCTTAGTATTCTCAGTGGGTTTCTTACGAGTTAGAGGTCATGTCTGTAAACATAGTGGCTTTTGGGACCCACATTCCAAGACAAGACATGGTAGCCATTATCTGCAACAGACAAAGAAACAACAATTCAAACTGATTTTAAATCCAAGTTAACATATTATCAGACCAAGCCCTTGACTAACATATAGAGATTATAGGCACCTGGAGCAAATTTCTGGTTTAGTTATGTCATCATATATCATTCTTACAAATTAGAATTTTATAAATTAAAATGAGGGAGAAAGGGGTTATAGATAGGGGATAAATGAGGTTATTGTAAGCGTTCTCACAGGAGCAGCACCATTGACCCATATAATGATGGTCTTCTTTGGGTAGGGGTGTTTTTTGTAGATATACAGACACTCCTCCAAATGTATTAACAGTGATACAACAGCCATAAGTGTCAGGATGGAGTACAGAGCGATCCCAAATAAATCCAGCTCTGAGAGAGAAAATAATGTGTGTTATTCATTCATGTATTCAGATTTATTCAACTATGTATTACATATTCAGATATAGTAGTTGTTGTCAAAATGTTGGTTATGGAAGAATGTTCAGGAGTGAAGTTGGAGAATCTCCTAAACAACAAGGTGTGTGGGGTTCCCCCAGTTAGTTTTTGTCTGTACCTTCTGAGAAGGGACAAACCACAAACCTATGACATGATTTTGGTGTCCAAGGTTCTTTGATGCATGAGTGAAGCAAATCCTGTCTGTTCTTGTCTGAATTTCTAAAAGCTACTGTAGTACAAGTCACAGAAGTGTTAAATGCTTGTCAAGGGTGTACAACACTCCCTGCTGAGTGTGGGGGTTGCCTTGTTGCAGACTGGTCACAGTGCTCAACATGCTAACCTACAATGGGCACATAAATGTCAGAATTGGACTTTGGAGCAATGGAAGACTGTGTGTTTTGCTAAGTATGTTCTGCTCAGAAACCTGGTCTTAATGTTTTGGCTGAAATTTTGACTGATCAGATTTAAATACTTTTTATTGTGCTTAAATTACTGTGAAAAGCATGCATATGCTTACAAACTACATAAGAAAACAGACAGCGACCCATAGTGCTCAGTAACCACTATTGGTTAGTTGACTACAAAAATATTAATGTACAAAGTTGTAGAAAAAGGGGGGACAAATTTGAAGTAGCCTAACTACTGTTTAGAACATACATTATGTAATGGATTTTTGTAAAGTCTCACTATGTCTGCTCTACATGTGTGATGTAGGCATGGAAGACTTTTCAGAAGTGCAATAAATGTGTAATACACTTGGATGGTGATCAAAATTCAATATCACTTACCATTAATGACATCAATAGACAGAGGTGGTTGCCCCAAACATCTGGGATCAATAGTTCCATTCAGATAATCCATTTTAAATGCCTTAATTCACAAAACAATTGAATGAAGTCTATGTCGTGAGGCTTTTTTCCGAGTGCGAGTATAGAAGAAATGTTTCAGTTATTGACTGAAAAATGCACAGACTCCTTCTTTACTTAAAAAAAGCTCCTCCTCACAGCCTAGATGTCACTGGAAAGCAAAAGGGTTAGTTGTGTCTCACAGAGACTGACAGGCATCACCTACAAGGTATAATACTTTAGGAGTAGGGGCAGCACAAGCATATGTTGCTTATGCTTGCCCACTGATTGACTATAGGCTACCTTTAGTGCCTTGGTTAATATTTCAGGCAGGTGACTCACCATAGTCTTAGAAATGAACTTTGAAAAGAAAGCTTACTTGCTAACGCCTCACATGGAAGTTTATAAAAGTTTTTATTGCTCTATAAATGCTCACTTCACAGTTAGATGGCATTGCATTTCTTCTTGGTGAATCTTACTTTCGCCCAAGGTTATGTGTCAGATGGCATTATGTTCATTTTGTAAGCACTTTATGTACAGTCAATTGCAATTACTTCTAACTATCCAAGCACATTCTGACAGTATAAATAACTTTGAATAGCCAGCACTTAGTCTCAGAAAGGAATGTATATAGAGCCTTACTGTCAGACTATTAGTACCCTAAAACACTGTATTAGTATCATAGTATTTCTCAGACAGTGGCACAACGATAAGGAATATTGCACTTCACATTTCTTAATTGTTTGTTTATTTTAATATTTAATTTTAACATTGCATGCTTATAAGCTTAGTTTTCTTGCCAGTGTTTCTAGCCTTGTTATCTGTATAAAAGACACCTGTACACAGCCTCAAACAGTCAGACTCCAAACTCAACCATGGCCAAGACCAAAGAATTGTCAAAGGACACCAGGAGGAAAATTGTATACCTGCACCAGGCTGGGAAGAGTGAATCTATAATAGACAAGCAGGTTGGTGTGAATAAATCAACTGTAAGAAAATGGAAGACATACAAGACCATTGATAATCTCCCTCGATCTGGGGCCCCATGCAAGATCTCATCCCATGGGTTCAAAATGATCATGAGAACGATGAGCAAAAATCCCAGAACTACACGGAGGGACCTGATGAATGACCTGCAGAGAGCTGGGACCAAAATAACAAAGGCTACCATCAGTAATACACTACGCCGAGAGGGACTCAGATCCTGCAGTGCCAGGCGTGCCCTCCTGATTAGCCAACATGTCCAGGCCCGTCTGAAGTTTGCCAGAGAGCATATGGATGATCCAGAAGAGGATTGGGAGAATATCATGTGATCAAATGAAAACCAAAATAGAACTTTTTGGTAAAACTCAACTCATCATGTTTGGAGGAAGAAGAATGCTGAGTTGCATCCCAAGAACACCATACCTACTGTGAAGCATGGGGGGGGAAACATTATGCTTTGGGACTGTTTTTCTGCAAAGGGGACAGGATGACTGACCCCGTGTTTAAAGGAAGAATGAACGGGGCCTTGTATCGTGAGATGTTAAGCCAAAACCTCTTCCATCAGTGAGAGCATTGAAGGATGGAACGTGGCTGGGTCTTCCAGCATGACAATGATCCCAAAAACACAACCGCTCGGGCAAAAAAAGAGTGGCTCTGAAAAAAAGATGGTAGTGTACTTTTGGGTAGTGTACCTCTTGTTGAGAGATCGTTGACTGCTAGACATTAGCCTCTATGACCTTTTTGCCCAGCTGATAGAATTTGAGAGGGGGCACATCATTGGACTGAGATAAGCAGGATGGTTGTTTTTCAATGAATTTCCCACCATCTAGGCTATTCTGACCTAGCTGTTATGAGGTGTTGGAAGCAGTGGTTCCGTGAGAGCATGCCACACATGGCACAGAGGGCTCCAGATGGCCCCAGACAGACCACCAGTACAGAGGATTGTCTGATTGGCCGACAAGCACAGGCAGCTCCCACAATTTCATTGTCCATCATTCATTCACAGGTGGCACCTGGTCTCTGTCTACACACCCCTGTGGTCTGCCCAAAACCATTTCCAAGGTGCTTAGCAGAAGGAAATTTGTTGTCACCGTGCCCCATTATGGTGTCCTGCCATTTACATACAACCACCATGGTTTGCAAAAGGTGCCGTGATTGAGAAACCTAGACTGCTACTTATCACGAGTCACGCTGACCCCAGCTTGTGACACTAGAGGGCAGTGTTGACGGGCATGCTCGAGGCGATCACGCATGCCCCAGTGCTTGCGTGATTGTGCGATTAGCCACGTCTGCTGGCTCTTGTATATAAGAGCATACTTGAGCTCAGTCGGGGGTCACATCCCTGTATTACTGACCTCCTGAGACTCATTCTCGGTTTGTTTTGTTATCACGTTAGGGAAATTAGTAAACCTGCCTCACAAAGGAGGTAGGCCATGTAGGACCAGATGGTCCGAGGTTAACGCTAGGACATAGTGGCTGGCGTAGGGTCAGAATCCTGTGACTTCGCCCTCTTCCTCGTCGGTTTGTGCTCACTTTTGCCGAATCACGCTCCCCACGGTCACGGGAGAACCATGCTTCGCTTTTGCGATGCTCCACTTGGGTCCTGTCGTTCTGCGCAGGTGCAGACCTGCTTATGTTGTTGGTGCAGTGGAGCTTTTGTTTGTACGTTTTGCCTGCTTTTTATTATGGCGAACTGTAACAGAAGGATGTGACCAGTCCAGGACCCAGCATTAGCTCCTGGGACTTCCTTTATTGAGGTCCCCAATTGCCGTGGGTGTCGGTGCCCTCCCCAGTTTAAGCTGGGGCTGCTGGTCCCATCTCTTTATGTTGGACGAGCCACAAACCACATTTGCTCTCCAAACCCCCCTTAAAGACAGATCCTCGCCACTGAGGGGGATCAGCGTACCCTAGAGGTGATGTCCGGTCCGGACACTGCTGCCCCTTGGCCGGTGACCGAGGGCTTGATTGTGCGATTAGTGACATTTGCTGGCTCTTGTATATAAGAGCGCACTTGAGCTCAGTCAGGGGTCGCATCCTTGTATTACTGATCACCTGAGACCTCAGCCATCTCACATGCACTCATTCTTGGTTTGTTTTGCAATCACGTTAGGGAAATTGGTAGATCTGCCTCACAAAGGAGGTAGGCCACATAGGACCAGAATGTCCGAGGTTAACGCTAGGGTGTAGTGGCTAGCATAGGATCAGAATCCTGCGCACACACCCTCATTCCGTCTTCCTCAGCGATTTGGGCTCGCTTGCTATGACTATGCACACCCACTGCCTTCCCTTACTCTTGCACACAGCTGTTCAGGGTTTGTCTCTCCCCTCCTCACTATGAAAGGATGCTGTACTGTCTTAAAATAAGCTTCCTCCTTTTGTTTTCCCATCCGAATCACACTCCCGAAAGTCACAGGAGAACCATGATTCGCTTTCGGGACGCTCCACTTGGGTCCTGTCGCTCTGTGCAGACGCTGACCCACTTACGCCATTGGTGCAGTGGAGCTACGCCATAAGCACAGATCAGCCCACGTGCACTGAGCACTTATGGTGTCCACTTTTATTTGAGTTTCTGTTTCTTTTTCCACAGTGGTTGAGTGCCGCATTCGGTTTACTCAATGGTAACCAACGCTTCCGCCCAGGGTTTGATCTTCAGCCACTGCTCTTATTTTTGTTGTTTCATTTATTTTATTATATTTATTTATATTTTGGTTCACCATTCCTATCTGGAACTGTGATTGGGTCTGACTGGACTGGACACTACTGACTGGAGCTGTATCGTCTTTAGTGGTGAATCCTGGTTCTGTTTGGGATCCGACAACTGTCAGTGTTGAATATAGAGGCATAGTGGTGAGCGTTTTAATCCTGTATATGCTGTGGAGTGACACACTGCCCCAACGTCTGGTGTGATGATCTGGAGAGCCATCGCAAACGACAGTAGTTTTTTGGGGATTTTTTGTCAATGAGTTTTTTCATATGACTTATTCCCTTTCCTCTATTGCCTGCACTGCACATCATACATAAGGTAATGCCCATGGCAACACATTTTGTACTTTGTATTTAAGTAATCATGCCACAAAAAATGAGAATGGGCATCAGGAGCTATTCCTCCACCCAGAGTGTAAGTAACGGTAGTAGGTACCTAACATCAGCAGCCTTTCCACTGTGGAAAATAATGTCAACTGATGTTAGTTATCCATATTAGCTAGAGGTTGGGTGTCCCTACCAATGTTGAGCCCAAACCTACACCCATGACTATATAACGGATAACTTACATAATCATGTATTAAATGGTTACCCATTAAACTCATTAAACTCCTTCTTAACTGCACTAAAGCTGAGTAGTACATAGCTATAAGGTCATTCCTCTTTGGCACACCTAACAGCAGCAAGTCGCACGGCCTCTCCCACATAGACTTTAAAGAATAATTACACAGTATGATGACAGAGGCGAAAGTCAAACCATTCCCCCACTTCTGTTTTTTTTCTCTAAAGGAATGACAAGTATTTATTGCCACTTAATACTTTAAACATGTTCTGGTATATTAATTAATGTAGTCATTTGATGGTTTTAAATATTTTTCTTAAATATTTATCCAACAATTAGCCAAGTCTTTAGGCATTTAGGCTAACAAATACTTAATCTGAGAAATGTCAAGCCAGTCACTACATTTTTAACACTCACACATCATGTGGCATTTGAGCTTACTTGGAAGTTATTGGTCTATTCTGTTCATGTGAACAGATGATTATTTGACATGGATTAAGGAGTAGGGCAAATTATACTTTATATGACACCTGTCCATGGATGGTTGTGGCATCTCAGGGATTTGAACTTGTGGCTATTGACCTTAGACAGCTATCCCACTGTGTTTCTCTCAATAATCATTACAAATAACGTTCATTAATTCCAGCCATGAAGGACCAGAGTTGATCACAGAGTCCTGTTTAACACACCTGATTTAGCTCGTCATTACTGTGTAGGCAATCATGTGTTATAATTAATGACCCCTAATTTAAGAGACTGGGTGTGATTCTGATTATCTTGAATGTTGAACATTGAAATTCATTTAATCATAATACTGGATACAAATCTCATCAAGTCTTTTTAGGAATCACCCTGTGTGTGTGTGTGTGTGTGTGTGTGTGTGTGTGTGTGTGTGTGTGTGTTATGTTTAATACTGTAAAATAACAATGCTTGAATTAATTATTAACCACATTATTTTAAATTGATCAAGTTAGTTTAAAGGTAGCTTTCAGTAATGAATAATGTTATAATCACTTAAAAGCTTAAATTCAAGTGATATAGTTTAATGTTTTCATTACACAGGATAACAAATATTTTGTGTAACCATCCTGCTTCCTGCCCCCTCTTCTGATATTCTGGACTCCACTAACACATCACTCCCCCAGCATATATCCTGTCAAGCTTCCTGTCTCCCATGCTGAGATTCACCCCTCCTTCTGATTCCCTGAACCTGTTCTTCATCTACTTGGTCATGTTCAGCCCTACTTAACTGAGAAGTATAATTGTTCACTCAAGTTACTAATCGCTTCCTAACGCTTTGTCTTCCTCTTTACCAGCTCGAATCTTCTTCTTCTTCTTCTTTCGGCTTCTCCCTTTATCAGGGGTCGCCACAGCGAGTTAAACTTTTCCACCTCACCCTGTCCTCTGCATCCTCTACTCTCACCCCAACTCCCTGCATATCTTCAATTACCACAACCATCCCTCCTCTTCGTCTTCGGCAAACAGTAGTCCAATTTCCACCGCTACCCTGTTTGCCACCAGTACCAGTGGCAGCTCGAATACCTGGTATATTTCCTTAAGCCCCAGTTGCCTATTTCCTATTTCCCTAAGTACCTAAGGGATCTTAAATGCAGAACAGTTGATTAACATGAGGTTTAAGTTTATATTTTTGTACAATTTATTTAATTCCTTTGGGCTAAAACAAAATGTGGGGTTACAGTGTAGAAAATGAATATTCGAAAATATAACTAAAGGTGCCTATATAAAGTTTACATTATACTGATAAAGGTTGGCTGGCATAACTCTGGTTTAAAAGATCGTGGTGATAAGAACTGTAACTAGAATTTGAATAGAAACTGACCTTTCAATAGTTTAAAATAAAATTTCAACAGAGAGTAGAGCAGTCATCAGCACTGAGGTCTCTGACCCCAAAATGAATTGTATTCATGTACCAAACTCCTCCTATCTGTAATTGTTTATCTACGTGTCTTTATTACTCTCTTTTATTGCTTTAGTTTTAATCTCTGTGCTGATTACCTCTTGTTTCATGACTCAGCTAAGGGAAAGGAATTGTAGTAGATGCTAAGCTTGCTAAAATACTGTTGCGGTTCGTCTAAAAACGGGTGAACCGAGTAAAATAAAAAGGGGTTTTAAGGACCCAGTTGCAGTTACGTTCAAATGGAATAGATCAACCAAAGATAAAACAAATAAAGAGGGAAGTGTGTGTGTGTGTGTGTGTGTGTGTGTGTGTGTGTGTGTGTGTGTGTGTGTGTGTGTGTGTGTGTGTGGGAAAAAGCACAGCCAAACACAGCAAAAAATGAAAATAAAGCTGCACCTGTATCTGGCAATCAAACCCTGACCCACTTAATCACCAGCATCAGGGTCCGTTGCTCTTGTGTCACACCACTAGCTGGCTGAAGCTAATGTGAGCATAAAAAGAAAATGAACAGCAAACAAAGGGGCCACACGGAGCAGACTCCAACACAAATGCGAATGCTACATATAAAATAAGAGGAGGGAAAAAATAAAGCCACTAACGGCGCTTAGGTGAGCTGTGGTGAGTGCAGGGAGAAAATAAAAAGAAAGATTATAAAGATCCTTTTAAAGCGGAGCGACTGATCTAAGGTGAACAAAGGGCGTGAGTGAGCAGAACCTTGCCCTAACCTGATCCACAAAGCCCTACCAGTTACCTCGAGCCTCCGAGCTCTACTTGGCTGCTTCCCTTGGCAGCAGCAGTCTACCAATATCCCTAAAAGACCGTACCGAAGCCGAAAAAAAAGATAATACACTAATAATAATACACAGATAAGTGGACAATGACAGCAAGCGGGAGACGGGTGAAGTCTCTTTTTAGGCAATGATGCGACACCTGACTGGGCTCGAGTGGGCTCTTAAATACTTGAGCCCACAGGTGTTGCTACTGCCGTAATCAAAGCTGATTAGGTCAGCGCAAGCGCGATTGCGATAGCTGTTTCAATCTCACCGGGTCCGCCAAGCCGACGCTGCCATCTAGCATCAGCTGGAGGGATCCTCACAAATACATTACATTACATCTACTCAGAGGTGGGAGTAGCCAAATGTCACTCAAGTAAAAGTACTGTACTTTGATTAAATATTTTACTATAAAAATATTTCATTAAATATTTTAAAAACAAATACACTTAAGTACTGGTACTGGTTCAATATGGATAGATTAGATAAAAGAAAAACTATTCAACTTAAATACATAAAAACAATTGTATTAGTATCTGAGAGACATTTTCTTCCTGTGTCTGCGTGCATTTCTTCCAGTTTCCTCCCACATTCTAAAGTCACACGTAGGTCAACTGGAGTCTCTAAAAGTGTCCCAGTGCCAGTGTGTGTGTACTTGCACATGTGCCCTTCAGTGGACTGGCATCCTTTCCATCTTCTGTTTTATCTTATATTTTTTATCAGTCACTTAAAACATGTAGAGTTCCATCATGGTTTTAACATGCTACTATTGTCCCTGTCCTAACAAATCCATCATATCAGGTCTAAATGATTATAGACCTGTTGCTTACACCTCTGTTATTGAAAGTTTTTGAGAGACTGATTTGTAGATATTTCTGTCAGGTTAGGACAGACATGTATCATTTTGGGTTAATATTTCAATGTTTGTATTCTTAATACGGGTGCACCCCAGGGTTGTGTTTTATCTCTTTTGTTATATTCTCTATATACTAGTGTATGCTAGTGTTTCTTGAATTCTAAGTTAGTTAGGTTGCATACATTTGCAGACAACAATGATGAAACAGAATACAGAGATACAGTTGAGATTCTTGTGGACTGGAGCAAAATGAGGACAAAGAGGAAGGATCCACCTCCTTTGGCAATCAATGGACAGGAGGTGGAGATGGTAGACTCCTTTAAGTTCTTTGGGGCCACCATCACTTGGTCACTAAAGTGGGAGGACAATAATGCTGCCTTGCCTGGAAAAGCAGAGGCTTTTCTTTGTAAGGCAGCTGAAGAAATTTGGAGTGACTAGAGAGTGTCTGCTTTATTTTTACAGAGCTGTAGTGGAAAATGTCTTCACCTTCTCCATATGTGTGTGGTATGGCAATATATCAGCTCATGAAAGAGATTGGCTTGAGAGGGTTGTGCACATGGCTTCTAAAGTCATTCGCTGTGATCTGCCATCTGTTGCCTCCATATATCACAGCAGGATGGTAAAGAAGGCAACTAAAATATATACAGATTATTCTCACCCAGCTCAGTACTTAAATTGCTCTCCTCTGGCAAGAGGTTTCAGAGTATATCATAAAAACATCATGGTTTCGTAATAGTATGTATTCATCAGCTATTGGAATCCTAAATTCCTCTCCATTTTGTGTGGATGTGTGTTGGTGTCTGTCTGAGCTGCACTGTAGCAAATTCCTCTTAGTTAAGTACTGATATGGCAATAAAGTGCTGAATCCTTGAAGTGTGCGTGACACTCTGAAAGTATACAATTAGAAAGTATTTCTAACATGCTTTAATGTTCAGCGTAATGCATTCTACTCCCAAAAATAATTGTATACACTTTACATTGTTTTTATTACTCAGCCACTAGAGGTTCTTCCATGTCCCAGGAATGTGAATATTGTATATTTAAAAAAAACCCTATATAATCTAAAAGATTCGCATACGTTTTATTACGTTTAAGTAGTGTAGTGGCATGTTTTAAAGAACAATTGCTCTAAAAAATGGGAAAGCTGCAGCTTGTATGATTAAAACACGGTGACTGTTTCAAAGCATCGATGATAACTGTTTGGATTAAATACCATGATATACTGCATTAAGTACTATTAGCATGCGCTGTTATGACTGATTTAGCAGCATTTATTTAAATAATTCCTAAAGTATTTTGTATAGTTTGGTTTCTCATGTCTGAAAGAAGTCATGAGTTTGTGTACTTTTACCACATTTACAGCATTTAGCAGACATTTACATTTACAGCATTTAGCAGACGCCCTTATCCAGAGCGACTTACAGTTGATACAGTCTTACTGTATCCAAGCAATTGTGAGTTAAGGGCCTTGCTCAACAGTGGCAGCTTGGCAGAGGTGGGATTTGAACCCTGGACCTTCTGGTCCATAGTCCAGTACCTTACCCGCTAGGCTACCACAGTCCCTAATCCTACCACCTCTGCTCTATAGTCAGTGTAGTGTGTGCATGTGTACAGAAAACTAAAACTAAGTGGGCTTTGTTGTTCTTTTGTTTGTTGGTTGTTACAAATGCACTTTACAATGAATTGTGTGATTTCGGAAATACTGTACACAAAACAAAGGGGTTGGCATGGTGTCTCGATGGGTAGCATCGTCGCCTCACAGCAAGAAGGTCCTGGGTTCAATCCCAGGGTGGAGTCCTCCCCGTGTCTGCATGGGTTTATTCCGGGTACTCCGGTTTCCTCCCACAGTTCAAAGACATGCATGTTAGGTTAATTGATTACACTAAATTGACATTGACTTGAGTGTATATACGTGACTTGTCTT
>JAJAGP010006391.1:0-22100 GCA_025084515.1 Ancistrus triradiatus | reverse complement strand
CACATTAGTATATGGGAGGGGGAAAACTTTTCAAGATGGGTGTTGACCATGGTGGCCATGTTGAAGTCGGCCATTTTGGATCCAACTTTATTATTTCCAATGGGAAGAGGGTCATGTAACACATCAAACTTATTGAGAATTTTACAAGAAAAACAATGGTGTGCTTGGTTTTAACGGAACTTTATTCTTTTATTAGTTATTTACAAGTTTACGACCACTTATGAAATGTGTTCAAAGTGCTGCCCATTGTGTTGGATTGTCAATGCAACCTTCTTCTTCCACTCTTGACACAATGATAGCAACACCAAAGAAGAAATGCTAGCACAGGCCTCCAGTATCCGTTGTTTCAGATGCTGCACATCTTGTATCTTCACAGCATAGACAATTGCCTTCAGATGACCCCAAAGATAAAACTCTAAGGGGGTCAGATCGGGAGAGCATTTCTTCTGCAGTGTTGCTATCAGTGTGTCATGAGTGGGAGAAGAGGGTTGTGTTGACAATCCAACACATTGGGCAGCACTTTGAACACATTTTATAAGTAGTCATAAACTTGTAAATAACTCATGAAAGAATAAAGTTCCATCAAAACCAAGCACACCATTGTTTTTCTTGTAAAATTCTCAATACGTTTGGTGTGTTACATGACCCTCTTCCCATTGGAAATAATAAAGTTGGATCCAAAATGGCCGCCATGGTAAACACCCATCTTGAAAAGTTTTTCCCCTCCCATATACTAATGTGCCACAAACAGGAAGCTGATATCACCAACCATTCCCATTTTATTTAGGTGTATCCATATAAATGGCCCACCCTGTAGTGTTGAATCTCATGTAATATACTGAGTAATAGATTGAAAGTGGAAATTGAAAGCAACACTTACTCTATCGATGAACTCCAGGCGCTAGCATAGCTGCTAAGCTAACTGCAGCCTATGTTCTGGAGCATCCAGTTTCTGTATTGCTTTTGGTTGGCTCTTATAAACTAACCTTTTTAGGACCCATGGAGACTTATTTGCACTTGTGATACAGATCTTCTCTGAGGGCTGTTGTGAATCTGAACCATTGAATCATGATTTGAGGCGAGTTTTGGTTCAAACGAGTCACGCAAATCGACTCACCATACAAGTTTAAGCAAGTGCACTGAGTTCCGAGCGAACGACGAGAACTGAGACAAATTTCTCTAGTCAAAATGCATCGAGAACCGAATTCGACGAGTTACCACTGTACTTGATATACTTTACATTTCCAAATGAATTGCTGTACAGAATAAAAAGGGACCCAGACCTAAGTATTCCCAGGTAGTGAACAGAACAGCAGTTTTAACATCTTTCTTTCATACTTTCCTAATTATGTTTTTTTCTTTTAGCAACTGAGGGAGCTGATTGCCGAGCATAAGCCACACATAGACAAGATGAACAAAACAGGCCCACAGTTGGTGGAGTTGAGCCCACTGGAGGGTGAGCCCATCAGAGAGAAATACCAGAATGCAGACAAATTGTATGCACAGCTCAAAGCAGATGTTATGCAGAGAGCTGCTGCACTGGATGAGGCCATCTCCCAGTCTGCCCAGGTTTGTGTACTGTCATGGGACTGTTGTGTTTGCACTTCAGTTTTGTTACTACATCCCCAAATCAGAGAAAGTTGGGACAGCATGGCAATGCAAATATAAAATGTCATGTTTTGTTATGATGAAAGTTATAATGAAAGTGCTTAAGTTTTTTATTTAAAAAACTTATAAGAAGGCCTCATCATGAACTGTGTTGGGAGAAGCCTTTGTTGTGAGTGTAGTTTTAAACACCAGTAAAGAATGTTTTCAGACAAAAAGGATGCATCAATCATGACCTCAGCGATGTGAGCAGGAGGAAATGTGAGCTCTGATGTGTAATTTCCACTAAGAAACATCCTAGGTCATACTGAGCATGCCTTAAACTAATTGCTTTAGTGAAAGCTTAGGAAAGCCATGTTCTATCTGTCGACAGACTGAACTCTTACAAAACTGTATTGCTGATTGGGTCTGCGCTTTCAGCTCAATGACTCTAACTGGTGATTCTTAGACTTGCTCTCTTAATGTTGCCTCTTGTCCCCCATAGTTCCATGATAAAATCGACCCCATGCTGGAGTCTCTGGAGCGCATAGCAGAGCGTCTGCGTCAGCCCCCCTCCATCTCGGTGGAAGTGGAGAAGATTCGTGAGCAGATTTCGGAGAACAAGGCTGTGAATGTGGACTTGGAGAAACTGCAGCCCTCCTATGAAACCCTGAAGCAGCGAGGAGAGGAGATGATCACCCGCTCAGAGGGAGCAGACAAAGACCTGTCAGCTAAGGGTAAAAATGCATTCCAAAATATTCATACCCTGCAGTTTACAGCTGAAGGTGGCTGTTCAATACTGTATTTAATTCATTTACGCTGTTCTTGTATGTTATAGCTTTATGTTTTCTTTTAGAGTTAAACTTTTCATAATACAGGTAGTCCCCAATTCACAATCGGGATACCCTCCGACAAATTTATCGTATGTTGAATATATACACATACAGTCTAACCTCATTATCTCGCCCCTCACCCCTCGCCAACTTCATCTCTTGCTGCTTGTGATGGTCGGATGGATTTCTCTCCATGAGCTTTTAAAAGCTGGATGAATTATGAATATGACTGTAGTACAGAAGCCCCGCAGCAACATTCGAAAGAACCAATCGGCATATTAGTATGTGTTGGAAAAGGGGGCGACTTGTCTTGGCACGGCGGAATACGAATGCAAAGTAGTCAGAATAACCTTAAAAAAAATATATTTCTTAAAGAAGAAGTTACAGGTCTGAGAGAGCCAGAAATCTTGCTTGTTTGTGGGTGACCAAATACTTACTTTCCACCATGATTTTTTTCCTCATTTTGTCTCTCATAGTTGAAGTGTACCTGTGCTGAAAATTACAGACCTCTCTCATCTTTCTAAGTAGGAGAACTTGCACAATCAGTGGCTGACTAAATACTTTTTTGCCCCCACTGTATATCACCTAAGCCACCCAAGGAGGATGGTTCCTTTTGGAGTTTTGGTCCTCCCATGGTTTCTTCCTTACAACATTTAGGGAGTTTTTCCTTGCCACTGTTGCCCTAGACTTGCTCAATTTGGGATTGGCCTTAGATATTATAAGATGAGTGTAAAGCTGCTGTGAGACAATGCTCCATTGTAAAAAGCACTATAGAAGTAAATCTGGCTTTGACTTTGACATTTGTTCACTAAATCACAGGAGTCAAGTTAATTATGTGAGATTCTTAGTTATTGTCTTTTGCTTTCCTATGAAGCTGTGCAAGACAAGCTGGACCAGATGGTGTTTGTGTGGAATGACATCCATGCCCTTCTGGAGGAGAGGGAGGCAAAACTTCTGGATGTAATGGACCTCGCTGAGAAGTTCTGGTGTGATCACTGTGCTCTCATCATCACCATTAAAGACACTCAAGACTTGCTGAAAGAGCTTGAGGAACCTGGAGTCGACCCCTCTGTTGTTAAACAGCAACAGGAAGCTTTAGAGGTCAGAAATCAAATTTCTTATTAAAATAATTAACTTAAAGGCCTCCTTGTGCATTTCTCCTAAAAGTAGATAAAGAGACCACAGCTAAACAAATGAGACAAAAATATAATGTTTGGTCATATATTTATTGACAAAAAGATCTAATATTACATTTACGTGAGTGACAAAGTATGTGAACCCCTAGGATTAACATTTATTTAGAATCTGAAGTTATAAAAACTGGGATGTCAAAAAAAACTTTATGACAACATAAACAGAGTTATTGATTTGTATCAGGCTGGAAAAGGTTACAAAATGATCCCACTAATCCACAATCATTGTGTACAAACAGGAATACCAAGACCACTTTAACAGAGATCACTTTAAGAGTGTCTAATAGTCTGCAAGGTCACAAAAGATCCCAGGGTAACTTCTACGCAACTAAAGGCCTTTCTGTTACACTGGCTACTGTTAATGTTAATGAGTCAGCAGGACACTAAACCATGGTGCTGTTGCAAGGAGCAGATTTTCAAAAAGATCACTGCTGTCTGTCACGTGGAACATGGACAATCCAGAAGGCTATAAGAAAAACAAAGCTTCACCAAAATGAAGCTTATTGGTTTAAATGAGAAGCATTATGTTTGGAGAAAGCAAAACTCTGCGTTCAATCATGAGAATATTTTAGTACAGTACATTTACAGCATTTAGCAGACGCCCTTATCCAGAGGACTTACAATTGGTACAGTCTTACAGTCCAAGCAATTGTGGGTAAATTGTGGGTCTTGCTCAAGGAGCCAACAGTGGCAGCTTGGCAGAGGTGGGATTTGAACCCTGGACCTTCTGGTCCATAGTCCAGTACCTTAACCGCTAGGCTACCACAGTGGTTATTAATCTGACTGTGTTTAGTATTAGCAAGGAAGAAGCCTTTATAGATCATTTCATGTTCTCCCATTCTGTGCACTGATATATTGTTGGACTTCATGGGCCTTGTTGGCCACAGGGGTACAAAGAGGAGATTGATGGACTTCAGGAGGAGCTAAACGTGGTCCAGAATCTGGGAACAGAGCTTATGACGGCATGTGGAGAACCAGACAAACCCGTGATTAAAAAGAGCGTTGATGAGGTAAATAAGCTGGATTTATGATTGAGCTATGATGTGTTGTAAATAGTCTTACATTGCTGACCCCAACCCAGTAATTTTTTAGTAAATGTGTATCTTTTGTCCACAGTTAGTGTATGTTTGAAATGGCTAATTGAAAAGACTTTATAATGTATTCAAATTGTTATTACTGATTGAAGGTCACAATGCATTAGCATCCAGAATACAAGTGTTGTGTCATATATGGCACAAAAAATGTTGAATTCAAACTATAATTTACTTTGTACTGTAGGTCAACACGGCATGGGAAACTTTAAATAAGTCGTGGAAAGAGCGACTGGATAGACTGGAGGAAGCTATGCAGGATGCTGTACAGTTCCAAGATGGTCTTCAGGTATATTCCCACATAGTAACAGAGACATTTGCACATTTCCGGCTGTTATTTTTTACTTGACACACAGTTGGTTCACGTAACTACTTGTAAGGTGGATTGAGGTCTGGATAAGGTGTCATTTGATTAGTTTATTCATGTAGTCTGACAACATTCGTTTTGATCTACAGCACTGTGAAAGTCTTAGGCCACCATTGGGTTAGATATACCGTTGTTGTAGCAATAGTATAATGACTGTATATAACTATTTCTCAAATAAACAGCTTCTATTGGCTACAGTTGCAAGTATTTAGCGTGACCTCCCCCCATTTGAGCAATAGCAGCTTTTGGCAGCTACATCGGGATGCCAAGTTGGCCCTTCTACAATCTGAAGAAGTTTGATCATTAATGGTCTTTTGGAAGGGTAGCAGTCAAGAAACCCCTTTTTTGGAAGGGGAACAGGATGAAAAGGCTAAGACATGCTAAAGCTCACAAATATTAAAATGAAGAACGGTGGAAAAGAGTATTATGTAGCAACGTATCAAAGTTTATTTTTGAGTCCGGTCCTCCAACAGTATGTTCTATATGGTCATGATACCATTGCTGTAGCAACAACAACAAATCTGATGGTGTCCTAAGACTTTTGCACAGTACTGTAACTAGCTTCTCAACTGAAATAGAGGTAAACCGATCCTCATGTTAATATGTATCAGTGATATTTTGTTTTGTTTTTTTCCTTTACAGGGCATGTTTGACTGGGTGGATATTTTGGAAAACAAACTTGATTCAATGTCACCTGTGGGAACAGACCTGGAGACTGTGAAAGAGCAGATTGAGGAGCTCAAGGTATTCATTAACTGCGTCCCTGTGTGTGAGCTTTCTGCCCTAAACACTGACTTGGGGTTATCGGTCATGCCTGATTTTTACTGATCAAAGAATAATGACATGTGTCAATGACCCCACCCGATCATGCATTGTTTTCTTTGTTTGATAAATACAGTGAACCTACAGGTCAAATCACAGCTGTGTTTATTCAGAGAACCATTATTTTGTTTTGCTCTCCCACAGTTAATTCAATGCCGCATTGTTGTAAACACTGTATTGTTCGTTAAATGCTAGTGAGAGTTAAAGAGAGGCAAAACTGGACTTTTCTTTAATGTTAAACTAGGTGTACATCTGTGTTCGTTTGAAGGCTTTTTCAGTGAAGTATGACACGTGAAATGTTTTTCCAATGTGTGTTTGTTTCTGTGTGTTCAGGAGTTCAAAGGTGAGGCCTACCAACTTCAAATTGAGATGGAGAGACTGAACCACCAGGCAGGGTTGCTGCTGAAGAAGGTGCTGGAGGAGGAAGATCGCATTGCGATTCAGGAGCCTATAAATGAACTGAAAATGCTCTGGAACAACCTGGACGAAAAGGTCATCAACAGACAAGTAAGACTGTGACTGTCAAACCTATAGTTTTTCACAAGTCATGTTTCATTGATTGTGCAAGTTCTCCTACTTCGAAAGATGAGAGAGGTCTGTAATTTTCATCATAGGGACACTTCAACTATGAGAGACAAAATGTGAAAAAAAGAATTTAATTGTAAATCATGGTGGAAAATAAGTATTTGGTCAATAACAAAAGTTCAACTCAATTCTCAATAAAACATAACCTTTGTTGGCAATGACAGTGGTCAAACGTCTTCACCAGGTTTGCACACACTGTAGCTGGTATTTTGGCCCATTCCTCCATGCAGATCTCGTCTAGAGCAGTGATGTTTTGGGGCAACACGGACTTTCAACTCCCTCCACAAATGTCCTATGGGTTGAGGTCTGGAGACTGGCTAGGCCACTCCAGGACCTTGAAATGCTTTTTATGGAGCTATGCCTTTGTTTCCCGAGCGGTGTGTTTGGGATCATTGTCATGCTGGAAGAGCCAGCCACGTTCCATCTTCAATGCTCTCTGATGGAAGGAGGTTTTGGCTTAAAATCTCACGATGCATGGCCCCGTTCATTTTTCCTTTAACACGGATCAGTCGTCCTGTCCCCTCTGCAGAAAAACAGCCCCAAAGCATGATGTTTCCACCCCCATGCTTCACAGTAGGTATGGTGCAACTTAGCATTCTTCTTCCTCCAAAGTTGAGTTTTTATCAAAAAGTTCTATTTTGGTTTCATCTGATAACATGAGATTCTCCCAATCTTCTTCTGGATCATCCATATGCTCTCTGGCAAACTTCAGACGGGCCTGGACATGTACTGGCTTAAGCAGGGGGACATGCCTGGCACTGCAGGATCTGAGTCCCCCTCGGCGTAGCGTGTTACTGATGGTAGCCTTTGTTACTTTGGTCCCAGCTCTATGCAGGTCATTCATCAGGTTCCTCCATGTAGTTCTGGGATTTTTGCTCACCGTTCTCATGATCATTTTGACCCCATGGGATGAGATCCCAGCCTGGTGCAGATCTACAATTTTCTTACTGGTGTCCTTCGACAGCTCTTTGGTCTTTACCATGGTTGAGTTTGGAGTCTGACTGTTTGAGGCTGTGGACAGGTGTCTTTTATACAGATAAAAATCCTACAATGTGATTTCCTGGATTTTTTTCCTCATTTTGTCTCTCATAGTTGAAGTGTACCTATGATGAAAATTACAGACCTCTCTCATCTTTCTAAGTAGGAGAACTTGCACAATCAGTGGCTGACTAAATACTTATTATCCCCACTGTATGTAAGAATTAAGTTATCCAATTAATACATTTATAGTAATAGTTTAAATAAACAGAAGCTAAATAAATGTTAACAGAGAGAACATATTTAAAATATAATATGTTAAAATACATTTATATGTAAATAATATGTAGAGTAATATTTTAGAGAACATGAAATATTA
Source organism: Ancistrus triradiatus (assembly GCA_025084515.1). Lineage (NCBI taxonomy): Eukaryota > Metazoa > Chordata > Actinopteri > Siluriformes > Loricariidae > Ancistrus > Ancistrus triradiatus. Next base: position 14,268 of record JAJAGP010006391.1, on the reverse strand, counting down.
TGAAGAGTATAATAAAATATAAAATATAAAACTGTAGCATTCAAGACAATATTGAAAATAAGGACAAGTATTGAACAGAATAATGTAAAGATGTGCATAGAGGCATTATTTAGTCCGGGACACGGAGTCACTGTAGGATCTTGTGTCCTCGGTGGGAAAGATTTGGTGGCATGGCACCCTCAGTCAGCCGGAGGAGGGAGAAATGTACTGCCCTCTATGGTATGGGTAACGGTGCGCTGGAGTGATGGAAGACAACTTTGAACAACTTGTATGGAGTTGAAGCAGAGGAACATCTTAGTGTGGGACTGGAAACGAAGAACCTGTCAGTGTGTGAGCTGGAACTGGCACCGGAACACAAGCTCAGAGAGAAAGAGAAGATATAGTTAGCTATTGTTAAGAGCACAGAGTCTACATTCTAGTGTTTTTAAGGTTTTGCATGTCTTAGTCTTTTCATCCTGTTCCCCTTCTGAAAAAGTGGTTTCTTGGCTGCTACCTGTCCAAAAAGACCATTCCTGATCAAGCTCCTTCAGACTGTAGAAGGGGTCAACTTGGCATGCCATTGAAGCTCCCAGATGCTGCTATTGCTCAAGTGTAAGGGGAGGTCACGCTAAATACTTGCCAGTGTACACTTATAAGCTGTTTTGGGGGATTTTTTTTCAGTTTTTTAATAATGCATACAAATTCCCTGTACTTTCTGGGTGTATTATAATAAATAGACTGAGAAATAATTGTATATGGTCATTATACCATTGCTAAAACAATGGTATATCTAATCTAATGGTGGCCTAAGACTTTTGCACAGTGCTGTATGTCACTGTGAACAACATTCTGTGAAAAGAAAAAAATCCTGTGTAAGAATAACATACAAGTTTCTGAATAAAATTAAAAACTTAAATAAAGATAGAAAAATACAAAATATTTCACGTTGCTTCAAAGTCACAGTCTGTATTGACCATGAGCGATTCGTCTGTTTTGCGGATGTGTTGCAGCACAAGCTGGAGGGAGCCTTATTAGCTTTAGGACAGTTCCAGCATGCTCTGGATGAGCTTTTGGCCTGGCTCACTCACACAGAAGATCTGCTTAGTGGGCAGAAGAAAACAAGTGGTGACCCCAAAGCAATCGAGATCGAGCTTGCCAAGCATCATGTAAGTCCAATCAAAGTGAACATTAGATTCCCAGTATGTGTACTTCTGTTTATTTCATTGTATTATGGCTTATGTAATTGTATTGCTGACATGCTCTTGAGATAATGTAATGGTTCATTACCGCGTGACTCGGTGTAATACAAAGGACATTAGTCATTGTTATTCTGAGTGATTTAACTCTTGCTACATAAAAATGGAATATGTTAAACACCAGGTGTTGCATAATGATGTACTGGCCCATGAGAGCACAGTGGAAGCCGTCAACAAGGCCGGCAGTGACCTGATCGAGTCTAGCGCAGGAGAGGAGGCACATAGCCTGCAGAGCAAACTGGAAAACCTCAATCAGCGATGGAAGAGCATCCTGGAGAAGACTGACCAGAGAAGGCAGCTTTTGGATAGTGCATTGCTTCAGGTCAGACACTTGATGATGCTCTCAAAGTGAAATACTTACAATAAAGAATGTGGGGAAAGATGAAAATCTATAGATTTTTAACCATAGTCATGCATCTAAATGTAGTTTAGTGTTATGCAGCAAAGCCAAACCCATTGAGAGTCTTAATGTCGGTATCCATAAGATTTCCTTTTCAGAGCAGGACATACAGAACTATTTGTGTAAAGAGCATATGGTTTTTCCCTTTGTTTTCACACTTTAAGTGATTATATACTGTATGTGTACACTCACTGGTCACTTTATTGAGTACACCTCCTTGGTTCTTCACTCATTGTCCATTTTTATAGCTCCACTTAACATATAGATGCACTTTGTAGTTCTACAATTACAGACTGTCCATCTGTTTCTCTTCACTTTGTTAGTCACCTTATCTTTGTTCTATAAATAGTCAGAACCCTCACAGGCCAGGTATTGACTAGTGATGTGGTGGTGGTTTGTTAGTGTGTGTTGCACTGGTAAGAGTGGATCAGACACAGCAGTGCTGCTGGAGCTTTTAAACGCCTCAGTTTCAGTGTTGGACAAAGAGTAGACCAGCTAGCAAAAATGTCCAGCCAGGAGCATCTTGTGAGCACTGATAAAGAGTATAATAAAATAGAAAATATAAAACTGTAGCATTCAAGACAATATTGAAAATAAGGACAAGTATTGAACAGAATAATGTAAAGATGTGCATATAGGCATTATTTAGTCCGGGACACGGAGCCATTGTAGGATCTTGTGTCCTCTGTGGGAAAGATTTGGTGGCATGGCACCCTCAGTCAGCCGGAGGAGGGAGAAATGTACTGCCCTCTATGGTCTGAGAAACGGTGCACTGGAGTGATGGAAGAACAACTTGGATGGAGCTGAAGCAGAGGAACATCTTAGTGTGGGACTGGAAAGAAAGAACCTCTGAGTGTGTGAACTGGCACTGGAACACGAGCTCAGAGAGAAAGAGAAGATGTAGTTAGCTATTGTTAAGAGCACAGAGTGTGAGCACTGATGAACGCTTAGAGTGGTTCTCATAGTGGGGGGTGTACAGAGCTATTACAGAAAGGGGGGCAGCAAGTCATTTATAAGAGCAGAGTTTGATACAGTTGACAATTGATACAGTCTTACAATCCAAGCAATTGTTGGTTAAGGTTCTTACTCAAGAACCCAAGAGTGGGCAGCTTGGCAGAGGTTGGATTTGAACCCTGGATCTTCTGGTCCATAGTTCAGTAGCTAAACCACTAGGCCACCAAATGAATTCCGTTACACAAATAAAAGATACATAATTCATGTCATGTGTGTTAATTCCACTGTAAAGGTGATTTGTCACATTATTTAGTTTTGTTCTTTAAGACGTTTCAGGTTTTGTATGAATTACATCATTTAATATAAATTCCAGTGGAGTTTGGAAGCAAAAGATGTGTGTGACTGAGTGGGAGACTGGAAAATATTCTTATCTACAAAAGAAGGATTAGAGGATGAGTAACAAAAACTGTCCAACATCAGATGAGCTGCTGTCTCTGACTTTACATCTACAGGGTGGAGCAATATGGTAGATGTGGCTAGAGTGTGTAGTGAGTGATAAAGAGGGATTAAAACTCCAGCAGCACTGCTGTGTCTGATCCACTCGTACCAGCATAACACACCACCACCACATCAGTGTCACTGCAGTGCTGAGAACAGTAAAAAGTAGTATACCAACTAGTACCTGATCTGTCGTGGTCATGTGGGGATCCTGACTCTTAGAGAACAGTGTAAAGGGGTCTAGCAAAGTGTTTTGGGAAACCGATGGACTACAGTCTGTAACTGTAGAACTACAAACTACATCTGTATGGAAAGTAGAGCTGATAAAATGGCCAATAAGTGTAGAACCGAGGAGGTGTAGCTAATAAAGTGGCTGGTGTATAGTATAATGTATACTTGCAAGTCACTCCTTACTGAATTATTCAACACCTACTGAAGCCAGACACTTGTAACTCGTAATCCTGTCACTTTTATCTATCCTAGCTTAATAATAGAAACATCCTCTTTCTAAACATCTTCTCACCCTTTGACACTTGCACTAATGAGAATAATGAGAAGTCCTTTGTGGTGACGCTGCATTGTGTTCTAGGCCCAAGGTTTCCATGGTGAGATTGAAGATATGCAAAAATGGCTGAAAGACACGGAATGTCAGCTGTTAGCATCAAAGGCAGTCGGAGGCTTACCAGACACGGCCCGCGAGCAGCTCAACACCCATCTGGTATGTATTTAAGGCCTGCTGCAGATGTCACGCTTGTATGTGCCCGTGTGCTTTAGCGAGCTTTTTGGATGAACAAGAGTAAACAAGTATTTGCTTGTTTACATATTTAATTCATGTTTTACTTTTACAGAATATGTTTTGAAATTATGTTTATAGGAGCTTTATTCTCTAGTGTTTGTTATAAGCCCACACCATGTAGCATTGCGTGCTTCCATTGCTTCCTTATGAACTGCGTCCAAAAGTTCATAATTAGTGAAAAGGCATAACAATAGATAATTGATATGTAAAGACAAATTGCCTTACTCAAACTTTCCTTTTCGGGCGGCGCGGTGGCTCAGTGCGTAGCGCTGTTGCCTCACAGCGATAAGGCCCTGGGTTCGATTACAGGTGGAGAGGTTTGGGTCCATGCTTTAGGTTAAATGGTTACACTAAAAGTGTCCCGTCTGTGAGTGTGTGTATGTGCCCTACGATGGATTGGCACCCTGTCTATGGTGGTTGCTGCCTTGTGCCCTATGCCACCGGCTAGGCACCGGCATAAGAAAGTGAATGAATGGAAATTTCCATTTCGTTTGGGATCACCGTATGCCTAGTGCAAAAAAAAAAATGATTTGGAGCTAGTTTTTGTGAAGTCTTCTATAGATTGGTGAATAAACTTGGCAAAAACCATCATGACCTCTTTGGTACATTATAGCCGGTTTTCCCAGTACCTAGTGAGTCGCTCAGCCACTTCATTTTCCAGCATTCCCAAGGACCAACCCAATGATGGGCAACGGTCAATGTGAGCATAAAAGAGAACACTCTCTGTGAAGAGCATAGAATTAAACACAATAACTGTAAGAATAATGGACGAATACAAAAGATTTGGCTGAAAACTGCATGCTGCTATACAACGTTGTGTGCACCATTTAATGTCCATCCGATCAACATTTGTTTGGTTTAATGATCGAGGTCTTAAAAATCATAATGGATTATTGTAGGAAATAAAAATTTGTCTTTTAACTTCTGACGTTGTGGCCTTAAAGAGCTGGTGAACTCAACAGCCAATCAATGCAGCAGATCCACGAGCAGAGGCGGGAGTTTAAGAGCAGAGGTCCATCATTCCTGTGTGTGTATAAATGTTACGGGTGTTTGTCTGTTTGTTAGCTCCCTTTTGGACTAGAGACTGTTTGAACTCGGTTGATGTGTTTAGAGACTTTTTTTTGTGCAAGTTACTCGTTTGTGTTTCACTTTCTGCTGCTTATTTATAACAAGCTGTAAATGGAGCTCGTAAGTGTTTGTGCCTGTTCTATTGTAAGTAGTGCTTCATTGTTTGTCCCCCCACTACCTGTATATTCTCTCTAACCTGTAACTACAGTGGTGCTTGAAAGTTTGTGAACCCTTTAGAATTTTCTATATTTCTACATAAATATGTTGTTCAGTATTCTTCTGATGGTGGACTCATGAACATTAACATTAGCCAGTGTGAGAGAGGCCTTCAGTTGCTTAGAAGTTACCTGGGGTCCTTTGTGACCTCACCAACTATTACATGCCTTGCTCTTGGAGTGATCTTTGTTGGTCGACCACTCCTGGGGAGGGTAACAATGGTCTTGAATTTCCTCCATTTGTACACAATCTGTCTGACTGTGGATTAGAACATAATACGCTTTGAAGGACACTCTGATCATGGATATTTGTCAGTAAATACAATTTGTTCTCTAAAATGTTTTTGTTGTTGTTGTATAGGAGTTGTGTAGTTCAATGGAGGTAAAGGAGGGGCTGTACCAGAAGCTCCTCCAAAAAGGCCAGCAGTTGATAGCCATGACACCAGAAGGCCAGGACAGCAGCACCGAGCAAGATCTCCATAACCTCCAAGAAAAGTGGGAATGTCTACAGGCTAAAGTGACTGAGAGGAAGGTGGGTGCTGCTTAGAAGTGGGCTCCTGCCAACACCATCCAGTGGTTTCAGATCAAACAACGGAAATGATTCCTCATGTCGCTTCATGACTGATTCTTTTGCTGTGAATAGTGGTGATGTTAGATGTGGTCAGGATGGGTGTGTAGTTCCTGCCAGTCTGGTGCAGGTTGGAAATTCGAGTGAAACACAATGCTCTGAATATGAAGGCAGATGTATCCCTGAGGTTATAAAGGGCTGTGTCAAACCATGACAGAAATGGTGGTTTGGGCCAGACCTGTTTAGAACTCAAATCTAGTTCTCTTTGATGTGTCACCTATGTTTGCCTTACATATATAACAAACATGGACTCGCTATTGTCTGTGCCATTTTTAACAGCATATTTTTGCACAAATATGTACATGTTGGCTTAACACCCATCATCTTGGTTTCCAAAAGCCTTAATATAGCTGCTTATTTATTGAGAAAGTGTTACTTTTGTTCCTTGGTTTTCACTAGAGCATGCACTGTTTACCAGATAGCAGTGCGTGAGTCAGGGTGCAACTTCCAAATCAAAGAATCATGGCTAATGGAGAAATAATTCAGTTTTGTGGTTGCGGTGGTAATGTTTACTCTTCAGGTTATTGTTTTATCTTTCATCAAACGACGATGGCAGTGCTAATTGTATTTATGTGAATGCAATTATGGCTTGAATGACTAAAGATGTTTGAATATGTGTTTGTGTCTAGGCCAAACTGGAGGAGGCATTAGCAATGGCCACAGATTTCCACAATTCACTGCAGGACTTCATTAACTGGCTAACCCAAGCTGAGCAAACACTCAACATGGTCTCTCCAGCCTCCCTCATTCTGGAAACTATCTTGTTTCAGATCGATGAACACAAGGTACTTTTCAGTGGGTGTCTTTGTCTGTGTTAATACAACCCCAAATCAGCAAACGTTGGGACAGTAAAATTTTTACTTCGACTTTTATTTTGCTGTAGGCAGTATGAACCCAAGAAATTTCATGTTTTGTCTGGTCAACTTCAATTTAATTGTTAATAAACATCAATTCCTGCATTTCAGGTCTGCAACACATTCCAAAACAAGTTGGGATGCGGTAAAGCATTGACCATTTTTCTAATGTTGCCATTCCTTCTCACAACACTTAAAAGACATTTTGGCACCGAGGATACCACATGATGAAGTGTTTCAGTCTTTTCAGTGTTTTTGTCCCATTCTTCCAGCAAACACATCTTAAGGTGTGCAACAGTACGGGCTTGTTGTTGTAGCAGTTTTCATTTCAAAATTCTGGAATGCTGATTTGACTACCCACAATACATGTTTCCACTGTCTGATGGATCGTCCTAGATGCCTCTTGAGCTCAGAGAAGTCAATGCTGCTTCTGAACATGGTTAACATAAGGCTTTTTTTTTTGCACAGTAAAGTTTTAAGTGGCATTTGTGAATGTAACTCCGTATTGTAGTGCATCACAAAGATTTGCCAAACTAATCCCTTTCCCATGTGGCTATATCAGCTGTAGTTGAATGATGGTTCTTGATGCAGTGGCATCTGAGGGATCAGAGATCACAGATGTTCAGTTTAGGCTTGTGCCCTTGCCCTTTATGTACTGAAATTCCTCCAGATTCTTTGAATTGTTTAATGGTATTATGCACTGTAAAGGAAGATGTATGCAAATCTCTTCCAGTCTTTCTTTGAGGAACACTGTTTTTAAAACCTTTTAGTAATTTCCTCAAGTATTTGGTAACTGGAGAGCACCCCCACCTTTGCTCCTCAAAGATTCTGCATTTCATGGATACTGATTTTGATTAGAATCACCTCTTGACATAACCTGTTTGAAATCACATCATTACTTAGTTTTTTACCTCATTACTAGACCTAAATTGCTCCCCGCCTCTCCTTTCTTGGAAAGTGTTGCAGGCCTGAAATGATAGAATGGATGTTTATTAACAAATGAATTGAAGTTGACCAGACAAAACATGAAATATCTTGGATTCATACTATCTGCAATGAAACAAAAGTCAAAGTAAATGTAAGACGCACTGAATTTTTTTATTTGCATTTTCCATACCATCCCAACTTTTTCTGATTTGGGGTTGTATGTGAATTGTTTATAATACTTACTGCATATATGCACAATACATGGCCATATTGATCTGCACACACCTTTTTTAGTGGATTCAGCTCTTTCAGCCACACATATTGCTACTCAAGCATAAAGACATGCAATTTACACATAAAGCAATGACTTTCTATGTGACTCATCAAAGGATGTCATAGGATTCCATCTTTTCAACAAGTCAGACACTCAGATATGAAATGTTGGGTTAATTTCCTCAATACATAATATTTCGGCCTCATTTGCTGAATTGGGGTGTCTATTTTAGGACTTATGCCATATTTATGCAGAAATAATAAAGATTTCAAAGGGTCGTTCATGGGAGAAAATAATTTTTTTTCATTCTCCCTTGATTGTGTTAGTCAGAACATAATTTCCTATCAAGGCATATCTGCTCGTTTCAGCTTAATTAATGTAGCTAATTTGTTTCTTTATCAAACAGTAACTAACCATAAAGGTCCCATATGTTCAGATCAAATGTTTTGCACATAGTCCTAACACTGTTAATTCCATCACAGATCTTTGTGACCGAGGTGAACTCACACCGGGATCAAATCATCGAGCTGGATAAAACAGGCACCCATCTGAAGTACTTCAGCCAGAAGCAGGATGTTGTGCTCATTAAGAACCTCCTCCTGAGTGTGCAGAGTCGCTGGGAGAAAGTGGTACAGCGGTCCGTGGAGAGAGGGCGGCTGTTGGACGATGCCAGGAAACGTGCAAAGCAGGTGAGGAATTGAAACTATAAGCTATTTGACGATGTTTTGAATTTGTACAGCAATCTCTACTCTGTTTTTCCTGTTTAGACTTATTTTGTTATCTAGTAATGCATATTGTCTATTTAAGAAAGAATAGTAATGTTTTAGTTGTATGTTGTCCCAGCTGGTTTATATTGATTCTCAGAGGGCTGTCAAACCAGACAGTTTTAGTTGGTGTTTACTTTTGTACAATATCAGGGACTAATAATGGGGTTAGCCCAAAATTCTGTTTTCTTAAAAATCAAGTCACAACTTGGACTCTCATGTTAGAGATTCAGGACTCAACTTTGACTTTCACACGAGACTTAAGACTAATAAACCGTGAAGAAACAACTTCAATTTAATATGACGTTTAAAACAAACCATCACCCCGCAGAATATGCTGAGTTTGACAAAGCAAACAAAGTCAAAGAAGCTAAAGCTAGTGAGAGCGCAGAGCTAGGCACAAGCCAGCAGCCCCTGCTATCTGTTTTGTGCTATTTTAGCAACCAAACATTTGGTGCTCGGCATGTATAACATAATACAGTGGTGTGAAAAAGTGTTTTCCCCCTTCCTGATGTCCTATTTCTTTGCATGTTTTTCACACTTAAGTGAGTAAGTAAATGCAAAATGCAGTTTTTAAATGAAGGTGTTCATTATTAAGGGAGAAAAAAATCCAAACCTACATGGCTCTGTGTGAAGAAGTGATTGCCCCCCCTTGTTAAAACATACAGTAACTTAACTATGGTTTATCACACCTGAGTTCACTGTCTCTAGCCACACCCAGGCCTGATTATTGCCACACCTGTTCTCAATCAGGACATCACTTAAATAGGACCTGCCTGACAAAGTGAAGTACACCAAAAGATCCTTAGAAGCTACACATCATGCCAAGATTCAAAGAAATTCAGGAACAATTGAGAAAGAAAGTAACTGAAATCTATCAGTCTGGAAAGAGTTATAAAGCCATTTCTAAAGCTTTGGGACTCCAGCAAACCCCAGTGAGAGCCATTATCCACACATGGCAAAGACATGGAACAGTGGTGACCCTTCCCAGGAGTGGCCAGCCGACCAAAATTACCTCAAGAGCACAGTGACGACTCATCCAAGAGGTCACAAAAGACCCCACAACAACATCCAAAGAACTGCAGGCCTCACTTGCCTCAGTTAAGGTCAGTGTTCTTGCCTCCACCATAAGAAAGAGGCTGGGCAAAAATGGCCTTCAAGGCAGAGTTCCAAGATGAAAACTACTGCTGAGCTAAAAGAACATTAAAGCTCGTTTGAATTTTTCCAGAACACATCTTGATGATCCTCAAGACTTTTGGGAAAACATTCTGTGGACTGACGAGACAAAGGTTGAATTCTTTGGAAGGTGTGTGTCCCATTACATCTGACGTAAAAGTAGATGGGGCTGTTTTGCTGCTTCAGGACCTGGAAGACTTGCTGTGATGAAGGGAACTCTGAATTCTGCTGTCTACCAAAAAATTCTGAAGGAGAATGTCCGGCCATCTGTTTGTAACCTCAAGCTGAAACGAACTTGGGTTCTGCAGTAGGAAAATGATCTAAAACACACCAGCAAGTCCACCTCTGAGTGGCTGAAGAAAAACAAAATGTAGACTTTGGAGTGGCCTAGTCAAAGTCCTGACCTGAATCCTACTGAGATGCTGTGGCATGACCTTAAAAAGGCCGTTCATGCTGGAAAACCCTCCAATGTGGCTGAATTACAACAATTCTGCAAAGATGAGTGGCCACAATTCCTCCACAACGCTGTAAAAGACTCATTGCAAGTTATCACAAACGCTTGGTTACAGTTGTTGCTGCTAAGGGTGGCCCAACCAGTTATTAGGTTTAGGGGGAAATCACTTTTTCACACAGGGCCATGTAGGTTTGGATTTTTTTCTCCCTTAATAATAAACACCTTTATTTAAAAACAGCATTTTGTGTTTACTTGTGTTGTCTTTGCCTAATATTTAAGTTGGTTTGATGTTCCAAAACACTCAAGTGTGACAAACATGCAAAACAATAGGAAATCAGGAAGTTAGTAAACGCTTTTTCACATCACTGTGTGTGTGTGTGTGTGTGTGTGTGTGTGTGTGTGTGTGCGTGTGCGTGTGCGTGTGCGTGTGCGTGCGTGGTACAGTGGTCATCAAATCAACATGAATTGTGATCTTCTTCCCTCACCAGTTCCATGAGAGCTGGACCAAGCTGATGGAATGGTGGAGGAGTCGGAGAACAATCTGGCCTCAGAGCTGGAGATCGCCAATGATCCTGACAAGATCAAAATGCAGCTGACTCAGCACAAGGTGACTAGATCTCACCCACCCTTTCCCTTTTGAACACACATAATTACAGACCTTCCAAAATTCTGCTGATCCCCAGCAACTTGTGTAGCCCATAACCATCTCCTTTAACACATATCATGGACATCTGTAGTGAGTCATCATTTGGCATGGAATGAATCATGGCGTCAACCATCTGCTCTTACCATCACAATTCGCTGGCACTGACTTGCCAACAAAGCATGATCCCTACAGTTATATGAGGGTAGTAATTATAATTTGAATCCAATTTTCAGATAAAACAGTGATTATCATTTATTTTCTTACTTGGGCGATGCCATAATTGGCTCTAATAATTTTTATATACTGAATAGGTTTGCCCAAGCCCTGATACCTGAACTTTTTACTCCGTACATAGTGAAGGCATGTTGCAATTCCAAAGCTGTCAACATATTACCATCTTTTTTGCCCTATGCCTTTCATGAACAGGAAAATCACTACAAGTATTCACTCTCCTCTGAGAGGAGCATGACTCAAAGTTGTTCAAAATAGTGTTGAGAGATGTAATTAACACCTCAGCAGTGTAGACGCAGCAGATCCTCTCACAATCTGTCTACTCAGTTAAGAACAGCAGTATCACCCAACAATATTCACCCACGTATTGATTTATGCTGAATGAGGTTAAATGTACAACCCCAAATCAGAACAAGTTGTGACAGTATGGAGATTACAAAAAACCCAGTTTTTCTTACATTTATATTGACTTTTATTTCACTGCAGGCAGTATGAGCCCAAGTTATTTCATGTTTTGTCTGGTCAGCGTCATTGCCTTTGTTAATAAACATCCATTTGTGCATTTCAGGCTTACAACACACAACACATGTTGCATTGCAAAAGCATTTACCACTTTGTACAACACAGGAAAGATGTTTTGGTACTGATTAAGTGTTTCAGGTGTTATTTTGCCCGTTCTTCCTTTAAACACATCAAACATTTTAAACGTGTGCAACAGTATGGAGTCATCGTTGTCACATTTTTTGTTAGTAAAGTACCCGGACTCTCTTCTTCCACAGAAATGTCTTTGTAATGTGTGCAGCATGTAGTTTTGCATTGTCTTGTTGAAAAATGTATGGATGTCCCTGGAGAAGATGGCGTCTTGAAGGCAGCTTAAGTTGCTCTAAAATCTCAATATGCTTTTCTGCATTAATGGTATATATACTTTTCAATATACTTTTTTCAATATAGTCAATATACTTTTCTGTACTGTGGTGGCCTAGCGGTTAAGGTACTGGACTATGGACCAGAAGGTCCAGGGTTCAAATCCCACTTCTGCCAAGCTGCCACTGTTGGGTCCTTGAGCAAGACCCTTAACCCACAATGGCTTGGACTGTATCAATTGTAATTCGCTCTGGATAAGGGTCTGCTAAATGCTGTAAATGTAAATGTAAATTAATGATGCCATCACAGAGATGTAAATGACTTTGCCAAGGGCTCTGGAACAGCTCCATACCATGGCTTTTGGACTTGTTGTTGCTAAAAGTCCGGATGGTCCTTTTTGTTTTTGGGTCCGGACCACACGGTGTCCTTTTCTTCCAAAATGATCTGGAATACTGATACGTCTGACCACAGTACACGTTTACACTGTGTGATGGTTCATCCCAGATGCCTTCGGGCCCAGTGAAGTCCATGCCGCTGCTGGACATGGTTAACATAAGGCTTGTTTTTTTTGCAAACTATAGTTTTAAGTGGCATTTGTGAATGTAACTCCATATGACAGTGCTTGACAAAGTAATCCCTTGCCCAGATTCCTTGAATCGTTTAATGATGTTATGAAAGAAATAGAGAAAGTGTAGAGAAAGAAATATGTAACTTTTTGATCTTTCCGATTTTTGTTTGAGGAGCATAGTTTTTAAACATTTTAATAATTTATCATGCATTTGTTGACAAACTGGAGATTCTCGGCAGATCTTTGTTCCTCACAGACTCAGCCTTTCATGGATTCTTCTAATTTTGTAGTAATGACAATCGAATGTTGACATCACCTGTTTAAAATCACATCATTTAGTTGTTTTACTTCATACTAGCTCTAAACTGGCCCTGTCCCAACATTTTTGGAATGTGTTGCAGGCTTGAAATGCAGGGATGGATGTAGATTTAAATTGAAATAAGGTTCACATCATTATTTATTTTTTGCATCATTACTAGCCCCAGCTTGCCCCCCATCTCAACTTTTTTGCCTGAAATGCAGGAATGGATGTTTATTAAGAAATTAAATTAAGCTGATTAGTCAAACCATTAAATATCTCAGGTTCATACTGTCTGCAATTAAATAAAAACCTAAGTAAATGCAAGAAGCACTGAGGGTGGTTTTTTTTATTATTATTTTTTTTTTTTTGCCTTTCCATATTGTCCAAACGTTTTCTGATTTGGGGTTGCAGTGTCTTTGAGCCCAAATGTTAATCCTGGTTCTATGTTTTGGGGTTCTTGTAGGAGTTTCAGAAGTCTCTGGGTGGCAAGCACTCAGTGTATGACACCACCAGCCGTACAGGGCGAGCACTGAAGGACAAGACATCTCTGAAGGATGACAATCAGAAACTGGACGATATGCTCTGTGAGCTCCGAGACAAATGGGACACAGTGTGTGGCAAGTCTGTGGAGAGGTATGTCTGTGTAATGTAGTTTATGAACAGAAAAAATGTGATATTCATTGGAACTGACATCATTTTTGACTGTTTAAACAATTGTAAAATATGGCTGTCTTATATGACAGCTTCTAACTGCAGCTCCTAAATCTCACCCCCAGCTTGCCTGGATTGCATAAGTCACAAGGACTTAGAGTAATACAGAATTCAACAGCAAGCTGAATTTGATTTACTGACCCATGTGAGGACATCGAGGCGAAAACTGATATTTTGACCAAAAGAAATTTCCAATGCATTTCATTTGCTTAGATTGCTAAGGTGATTTGGCCTAATCATTTGACTGCTTGTGAGTACAAACTACAAGCCAATGTCAACTCCAGATGTGGATTATTAGCAGTAACTGTGTTTTGAAAACCTAGAAAAGTAATGTAAAAAAACATGACAATTTTACTTTAAATGGGTTTTTCCAACAGGCAGAACAAGCTGGAGGAAGCTTTGCTGTTCTCAGGTCAGTTCACGGATGCTCTGCAAGCTCTGATTGACTGGCTTTATAAAATAGAACCACAACTGGCGGAGGATCAGCCCATACATGGAGACATTGACCTGGTACTCAACCTCATTGACAGCCACAAGGTACTACAGGCATGCTGAGTACATACACTAGCAAAAAACAAATATAACAAAAATAAATAAATAAATAAATAAATAAATAAATATATATATATATATATATATATATATATATATATGTATATATGTATATATATATATGTATATGTATATATATGTATATATATATA
>JAJAGP010006390.1:0-22105 GCA_025084515.1 Ancistrus triradiatus | reverse complement strand
AGAGAGAAAGGCAGATTCATATGCTTTAAACCAAGCCTTGCATATGAATAAGTATTGCAATCAATATGCACCATGACTAACTAACTGGATCCTTACCGGCTGAACCTCCAGTATCTCATGGTGTAATGAGTAATGGTTAGGGATACCACTACTGTTCAGGCCCAAGTGACTTGATGAACACTTGTCAAACCTGCCATAAAACATTCATGAATTAATTGCAGAGACCAGCATTTTCATTGAATGGGTCATTAATATGGTACGATTTACCTCAAAAGTGCTTGCTCCGAATGCTCTTGCAATCTCAGTAAATCAGACTGCAAACTCTTTAAAAGACATATACAAATATGAAAAATTGAACATGCCCAAATGACACTGGCAAGTCAAGTTTCTTTTCTGAAAATAACTCTTACAAATATAATGAATGGTGGGACTACAGTACCTCAATAATTCTATGGTACTCCAGATAGGTATCTTTCAGCTTTTGGAGTGTAATATCTTTCTGCAAGGCATTGAATGCAAACGCACCCATATAAGCATCGTCACTAAATAGCATAGAAATCATCCACCAGATCCTATACTTGAACTGTGACTTATACTGCAACTTTCCTTTTCCACCATAGATGATGTCAGGACATGTTCTACATGGGTCAGGACACTTCTTACATGATGGAGACCTTAGAGGTGCATGTACTCACCTTGGTCATTTCCCTCTCTTTCACCGCCAGGAGCACTCGCATTTCCTCCAGTTCTTCCTGCAAAGATTAGAGAATTAATAACGTTGTAAACAGTGAGCACCATTTCCCTCTGGAAGGACACTCTCACCCGGATGTCTGCATTGGTTCTTTTGAGTTTGTTCAGCCGATCTTCAGCACTATTCCTCTCGTGCAGAAGTTTTTCATTCTGCAGAAAGAAAACATGCATTCTTATGGAAGCTTTCACACAAAATACC
Organism: Ancistrus triradiatus; assembly: GCA_025084515.1. Classification (NCBI taxonomy): domain Eukaryota; kingdom Metazoa; phylum Chordata; class Actinopteri; order Siluriformes; family Loricariidae; genus Ancistrus; species Ancistrus triradiatus. Next base: position 21,156 of record JAJAGP010006390.1, on the reverse strand, counting down.
TTTATACTATTGCCAACTGTTTGTACCATATCTTCAATGATTTTGATATGTGCCTTCAAATGTTCACTCTCCTTCACCTAGAAGATAAAAAGCACATCAGATCATGGTTTGCCAAACAAATTGCGGTCAACCAACCAAGAAACAAACAGTGTACAAAACTGGTACTTTTGAACTGGATTGCAGCTGAACATGGCAAACAAGTAGTGGAACTGTTCCATGATTTTGCTCATAAATACCTTCCTAAACTTTGACACAACAGGCAGTGCTTCGTGCCACACAACGCCAGTATACCAGAGACCTGTAATTGACCCACGGTTGCAATGTGTGTGGAGTTTGGCAAATCATAATGGGCTCATAAGTGACTTTAAAATGCAACTGCAGTAATGGAATGAATGGAAGAGCTTGCACCCTATTCATGGTAAATTCCCACTATTGCACCATGTTCCCTGGATTGCTGCAGAAGTTTAATACATTTACGAGAAACATACTTCAAATATCTTAAAGTAAAAAAAAATAAATAAATAAATAAAAATAAAAATGCACTAGACACTAGATGTATTGAAAAAAATTGCCAGTATTACCGGCACTGATTTACTGAAGGTGGAAAAGTTAGTCATGCTTCTGATTTGTCCAGTGAGCATTAATCTATCATCCTATTGAATTGGCAAGCGCATGAATGTGCAAGACGCCCAGAGACGCATGGGCTTCAGCAAGTGTCTGTTAGCTCTGTGTTGGGGGCACAACATAGGAAATATCTAGAGAAACTGATGGACTATTGTCCAACTGCAGAACTACAAAATGCACCTATATGGAAAGCAGAACTGATTAAATGGACAATGCATTTAGAAACAAGGAGGTGTACCTAATAAAATGTACACACACTCACTCTCACCCCTGGGTTATAGGCCACAGCCCCCATGACCAGGTAGAAGTGAGGGTTAAAATGTGGGGGAAAAACCAGAAAGCATTTCATCCCCTCAAAGCTTTAATTAATCTGACAGACCAGTGCATTGCTGTTGGCCTGAGCCCGGGCTGTCCTCTCCTGGCTTTCTCTCAGGGCTCTCCTGGCTTCATCCAGCTCCTCAGCCAGAGACCTGGCTCTACCCACACACACCTGGGCACTGTACATGTTGGACACACAAGCACAGAAACATGATTCAAATGTTTGTTAGTTCTCTGTGGCTACACGATGGAAAAACTGACAATGACAGCACCTGGTAAGTTTGCTGCGAAGCTCTGAAACCTCCAGCATCAGCTGAAGGTTTGTTTCCTCACACTGGGACACGGTCCTCAGCAAGCTGCTGTTGTGCCTGCTGAGTCGGTGTTGAGCATGCTTCATCTCTGCCACCAGGCCCAACAAGTCACTTGATTCACTGGACCAAGCGAAAACGGGTAAATTCCTAACGTTCATCGCAAATGACACGATCTTCAATCCCGATTAAATGAACTGACTCTACTAACCAATGGCATTCACCTTGGTCTGTGAACATCGTTTCAGTCAGCGAAGGAGAATATTCAAGTCCTACAAGGTCGACAATAACAAAAAAAACATTAATACAGTCTAAATGAATCTGCAGCTGTAGAGGTCTGACCGGAGTATAGGACTCACCATTCCCAGCTGCTTTGCAAGAGTCCGATCCTGATGTCTGGTAGCTGTAGTCAGAATCTACAAGTCAGTTTGAATGCTCTTCTTAAATACTATGATAAAATTAACTATTAAAATTACTTTTAGAGAGAGCTTTGGCCAGAAGATGGCTTCAACACTAGATGGATTGCAATTTAACTTTTGTTAGTTACTCGTGACAGACTTGTGTAGGCTAACTGTGATTTGGAAGTGTCATGATAGACTCAGGAAATGACAAGTATCAGAAATTCCAGAAAGTTTCATAGGTTTAAGTGTGATTAAATTAATACATTTTTGCTTTAATGTGCGTGTTAAACTTGGCATTATCCATCATAATCTCAGTTTTTTTCAGGAAACAATTTGAGGAAAAAAAATGCATGGTCCAGTGATGGTATTGTTACAGTTCTTTAAAATTCCATGACTTTTCCAAAAACTATTGGACATTATCATTTTCCAAAGGTTTTTCAAGTCTGGAAAATTAACAGTATTGTTCCATTACATTTCTAGGACTGTTGAAGCACCAGCACACTTACAGTATGCATATAGTCAAGAACATTTTCAGATTAACTAATCCAGATTTGTGAATAAATTTAGACAAAGTGAAATCTGGATTGAATCTAACTGTACACATTACAAATTAGGCCAAAGATCTTTCATAATGGAATGCAGCTGTTGCTACAGTCATTTTCCTTGACATTTAAAAAAAACTTGGTTCAAAGGGATTTAAAATCCTATATAAATGTTCTAGATATGTACTGTATATTTCCCGCTAGTTTTTCAGACTTCATTTGCATGCGTGTTCATATGGTTTATTTAACGTCGCTTTCAGCATCGATGGTTATTTACAACAGACGAGGTTACACTGACACAGGTCACTTCGAAGCTAGCCATAAATTCCCAGATTGGGCCAATTTAGCCCAATTTCACAGAGTCCAAGGTCAGGATCAAACCACGCTAACCATTGCCCAACCATGCCACCCAACAGAATTTAGTGACGGTGTTATTAAACCCAAGTAAAGCTAGACATCATCATCAGTGGTGTAGTCTAGTTAGAAGTAGTGGCTACACTTTTATTAAATTCAGCAATGGAAGTCACAAACTGCCCAATAAATGGTCTACATTTTATATTCATGTCTATGGCCACTGTTCAGATACATTTTTTCCAGCTCTCACCTATCTTGGCAACACTGGGCAATCCAATTCCTCATTGTCTGGTGGAAGGTATCTTTCCTGACAGGAAGATCTTGGTCCTCTGGATCTAACATGCGCAGCAGGATGACAAGCTTGTCCTCGCCTGCACTGTGGCCCGTCATGGACTGCAGATACTGTACTACAGTCGAGGCCAGAACTTCTCCTGTTGGCGAGAGACACATCTCTGGAATCTGGCTCTAAAAGCTCTTCTCTGACTCCAAAACAGAAGACCATACCTTTCCCTGTGGTATCGCATGCCTCGAAGGTGATGTTGAGAAGCTCTTCTTCTGAAAAGCCATTCATGTCAAGCTGGTAGGATAAAGATTTGTTGCCGGGTCCAAAGTCTTAAAAGAAATCCAAGTGTAAACTGATGAACACAGGTACAAACATAAATCGGTATGTGCTTGAAAAAGCCTTACTTTCTGTATCATCAAACATCTGGGAAGGTTCAGAGAAGATTCCAGAGTCTTCAGACAGACTCGGAGCACTGTATCTGTAATGGTCACTTCCCTTCTTCTTAGGCTGGTTAGATGAATAGGTGGGCTCACTGTAGACAGTTTGCCCATTCTGGCCAGAATTGACGTTTGCTGAGGCCATAGCTGCTGGGACACCATGAGAAAAGGGTGTAGCAGTATAATCATATCATTTACTCTGCAGCGTCATGAGAAAACTGCTTTTTCATTAAAAAAAAGGTAGTTAATTGTTGATGCTTTCAATACCAAGCCTCACAGGAACCAGTCTGATACATTTTGGTCAAAAAATGTCCAGAGATTGTCTCAGAAGACCACAAAACTTGAGAATTACCTCATATTTCCTGCATATCATCTCATTATAGAGTGCACTAGGGATCACCTGTATGCTCATGGTACACCATTTTCACCTAACCCATAGTGATGCATTGTGGGATTCCCTAAGCACACCATGCTTAAAATGGAAAAACCTCCCCAAAGCGCATTATGTAGTAAATAACACGTGGTTTCAGATACACAGCTCATCTAAAACCAAATTCAGTCATGAGGCCTTGGTAATTAGCTGACGATTTGCATCAGGTGTGTTCAGTGAGGTACAACACCCTTGATTAGAACAGGCTCTTGAATTGAAGTAGCACAGGGTATTGAAATCTGTATTGCAACATAACCAAGAAATAATCTAAAGGAGCTGCACACATCTAATTAAAGGGAAAAAATTCAATCTACGTACCTGTTACATGACTACTATCCTTTATCCATTTTTGCAACTTCAATACAGCCTGACCAATAACCCAGTTTCAAATCATAAACCCTACAGTCGCTAGTTTGCACACATGTAGGCCATACGTAAGGTGTGTCCTGCTGTCCATGGCTGAGTGATACTAAAAAGAGAAAGCTCCTTCAAGCTGATCTTGAGAGGTTGTGCCTGTCCTTACCTCATCACACACTGTCACACATCAAGTCCAGCTGACATGGCTACCCCCCAGCCTACTGATCCCCCCCTGCTTCCTTTATAAGGGGACACAATGTGGTAAGCAGCATTGTAATGAGAAGAACTGTGGTTTTCCATATCAAAATGATTCTGCTCTGACATGCTTCACGTCTCCTTTAACCTCAAAGGCATAATTAGCGCTTCAGGACGTGTCAATATTGAGTGTGAGCTCATAGTGGTGATGATGAATGACCCATATGAAACAATGTTTACTATTAGATGTGTGAGGAAAGTGAAGCAAACTGCATGAACGTGTTAATTAAATTTAAAGCATATGCATTATTTATTCATATATTATTTATAACTTAATGACGATTTAATTAAATGTAAAATTATAAAATTATAGCAATTTATATTAGTGTTTTGCAATCCAAGCAGTTGTGGGTATGAGCCTTACTCAAGGGCCCAACTGTGGCAGTTTGGCAGAGGGATACAGAGGGGTACTGGGATTTGAAGCCTGTACCTTCTGGTCTACAGGGCTGGGTAGGGGTCACTGTTGCAGTGCTGATGATGATCCCTCCCACCTGTTTCCCTCCCTTATATACATCTTCCATCATTATTTTACGACTGTTTTTTTTACCATTATTTTTCTAATGATAGAAATGGAAATGTGGCGCAGTGGTTAGCGTGATCACCTCAGAGCCCCAGTTTGATCCTGACCTCGGAGTTTGCATGTCCTCCCCATGTATGTATGGGTTTACTCCAGGTGCTCTGGTTTCCTCCCACATTCCAAAGACATGCTGGTCATTTTAATTGTTGTTTTTAGAGTGGCCTTAGTGTATGAATGAATATGAATTAAATCACAATATACAATACCGTAATTTTTTATCTTTGTATCTTTTATATAATTTGAAAACGAGTTGTTGAGCGATATCATGTTTTTTAATGCCTTTCAAGACTGCAATTCTCTTGTCTGTCAGCAGGTGTCGCAACGGTTCACTCGTACTAGCTTTCTGTCATTCAAACGTGAATTAGATATATATAAGACAGATTTTTATTTTCTATTAAAATCCTTAAGAGCTCAGACCTTAATGCGAACGGGCGCTGATCAGAGAAATGTTAAAACTGTGCATACCTGTATTTATATCTGTAATTATAAACTCAAAATCACATCATTATTCTGTACAAGCTCAATTTAACACTTTCAGCCGGACGGGAATACATTTATACATCTCTGCTGGACTCCTTGTTACTCTCCCCACTACACGACACTGAAATCCACTCTTACCGGTAAAACTACTGTCCACACACTGGACTTATTCAATACCACTTATACACTCACCATTCACTGTATATCATACACTGTATACTAAATGATTTATTCTGTATGTATTCTGATCATAGTTATACAGTATATTCCTCATATACTGTTAGAGATTCCTCATATAATCTGTACATAGATCCACGTTTATATTCCTGTATTCGCACTTCTGGTAGATGCTAACTGCAGTTATTTGCCATGTACTTGTACTGTGCAATGGCAATAAAATTGAGTCTATCTATCTAGCCATCTATCTATTATTAAAATAGTGATAATTAATTGTATACATATGTACAGTGTTATATTTTAACCGTATATTTAATAATGCGATATAGCTAATTAAACACTCCAACTCCTATTAAACTGCTGTATTTTGTAACATCTAGTGCACTTCAACGAAAGTAGGGACCGTTACTATATACCCTATATAGGGAACGCAATAAGGCGCTTCTACGCAGTTTGAGTTTCAGCTCTTTTACGCAAAGGGACTTTTACTTTACAAAAACGGGACGTAGAGGACTGTGTGCGCATGAGCAGCAGGTTGTGGCAGCGCGTACGAGCAGAGCAACGATAGTAGTCTGAAAGGTAGCGATAAAACTGCTGTGTTGACCGGGATTTAAATCGTCAACATGTCTCGGGGATCCATTGAAATCCCCCTGCGGGACACTGACGAGGTATGGAGGCGTTTTACACCCTTTAACTTTATTATTTATTTGACTTTATTAGGAGCATGCATTAACATTGTTAGCCAAGTACGCAGCTACGCTATAAGCTAACGTCTACCTTTCGCGCCGTAGCACGTCACAGTGTTTACGTTTCTACATAATTGGTGAATAATTCAGTTGTAAATAAAGCGTTTGACAGGTAGACAACTTCACCCTAATTATGTGCGAACGAACCGAAGTCAGTTAAAAGTTTTAGTGTAGACCCTCCGGCCACTTTATTAGGTACATCTTGTTAGTACCGGATTGGACCAACTTTTGCTTTCGGAACTGCCTTAATTCTTCTTGGCGTAGATTCAGCAAGGTTCATACCTCAGAGATCTTGGTCCATATTGACATGGCCATCACGCAGCTGCTGCAGATTTGTCTGCTGCACATCCACGATGCAAATCTCCCGTCCCACCAAATCCCAAAGGTGCTCTGTTGGATTGAGATCTGTTGACTGTGGAGGCCATTTGAGTACAGTGAACTCATTATGTCCAGTAAACCAGTTTGAGATGAGATGATGACATGGCCACCAACAACATTTGGGTAGGCTGTGGTGTTTACATGATGCTCACTTGATATTAAGGGGTCCAGAGTGTACCAAGAATGTATCTCCTACACCATTACACCACCAGCATGAACCTTTCATATGAGGCAGGATGGATCCGTGCTGTGATGTTGTTTACGCCAAATTCTGACCCTACCATCGCAGCAGAAATCAAGACTTGCCAAACCAGCTCATTTTGGTGAGCCCATGCAAAGTTGTAGCCTCAGTTGCTTGTTCAGAGCTGACAGGAGTGTGTGGAAGTCTGCTTCTGTAGCCCATCGGCTTCAAGGTTCCACGTGATGCTCTAATGCATTCCTTGGCTATAATGAGTGGTTGTTGGAGTTATTGTTGGCTTTCTTTCCGCTCGAACCAGTCTGGCCATTTTCCTCTGGCATCAACAAGCATTTTCACCTAGAGAACTGCCCTCATAGGATATTTTCTCTTTTTGGACCATTCTCTAGATGGCTGTGTGTGAAAATCCCAGTAGGTCAGCAGTTTCTGAAGTACTCAGACCAGCCTGTCTAGCACCAACAATGATGTCATGTTCAAAGTCACTCAAATGATCTTTCTTCCCCATTCTGATGCAGCAGGTCGCCTTGAACATGTCTACGTGCCTGAATGCATTGAGATTGGCTTACAGGGGCTTTGGTCATACCACCCTCTCACTCCTAACGCTTACTTAAATCAATGATGTTTGGACTGTGAGCTAACTAATGGTTGTTTTGCCATTCAGGTGATTGAGCTCGACTTTGATCAGCTTCCTGAGGGAGACGAAGTCATCAGTATCCTCAAACAGGAGCACACACAGCTGCACATATGGATAGCCCTCGCTGTAAGTTCGGTCTGCTCCATCCCAACTGTTTTTCTGCCATTTCTGAACAGGCCCTAATGATCTGACGTTGTGACTGCTTTTCAGCTGGAGTACTACAAGCAGGGGAAAACGGAGGACTTCGTGAAGCTGCTGGAGGCGGCGCGTATCGACGGAAACCTCGACTACAGAGACCACGAGAAGGACCAGATGACCTGTCTGGACACACTAGCTGCTTACTACGTACAGCAGGCGCGCAAAGAGAAGAACAAGGATGCTAAGAAGGACCTCATCAACCAGTCCACCCTTCTGTACACCATGGCGGACAAGATCATCATGTATGATCAGGTGAGGTTGATGGTGTTTCACGAATGCAGAGTAATCCATGATGTGCTGGGAGCTGTCCTGTAAAGGGTGACCGTGTGTTATTTGGTAACAGAACCATCTGCTTGGAAGAGCTTGTTTCTGTCTGCTGGAAGGGGATAAAATGGATCAGGCAGATGCCCAGTTTCACTTCGTCCTGAACCAGTCCACAAACAACATCCCTGCATTGCTGGGTCAGTTCTTCTTGGGAGTTGTCACCTGTAGTTGAATGCTTTTGTTGAGCTTGTGGTTAATAACGCATTCACTGACGAGTTTCGTTTGGTGTAATTATCATATTGCTGCGCTCACAGGAAAGGCTTGCATTTCCTTCAACAAAAAGGATTACAGAGGAGCATTGGCCTACTATAAAAAAGCACTACGCACAAACCCCGGCTGCCCAGGTGAGCTTACTACACATCCTTATCCTGTATGTGGACCAGTCTACTGCATTAGTCCACACTGGGGTCCTGCAGTCAAGTTACATTTTAAGCCTTAGATATTTACATCATTATTTTGTAAGCTGTTGAGACCCAAGGCGTTCATTCAGATACTAATCAATTAAAGATGTACAAAAGCAACATTTGTAGGGTGTTTCTGTTGGGAAGTGGCAGGCACAAACCGTATCACACAATTTTAACTTGTTAAAATGATACAATTTTTGCTTTTTATAATGTTGTTATAAAGATATTTTGATTTCTTCCTTAAAGGTGATGTTAAGTATTTAAATTAGTATTTTTTTTTATGTATAATGTTGTATTAAGTTCTTTTGATTTTCTACACAGGGAAGCTAAATATTTAAATTCATATTTGTCTGTGTAAGTTTTTTTTTTTTTTTATTTTTTTTTTTATTTTTTATTTTTTAGTTAACTATTTGATTTTCTTTAAATGTGTAGTTAAATATTTTATTTAATCTTTTATTTCTATGTTGTATTTTAAAGCTGTTACAACATTACATAAATATTTAACTTTCCTCTAAAGAAAATCAAACAGCTTTAAAATGCAACATTATTTATTTTAAATCTGTTTTTTTTGTTTTTACAGTGAAGTTAAATATTTAAATTTATTTTTTTCTGTGTAATGTTTTTTTTTTAATGAACTATTTGATTTTCTTTAAATGTGTAGTTAAATATTTAATCTTTTATTTCTATGTTGTATTTTAAAGCTGTTACAACATTACATAAATATTTAACTTTCCTCTAAAGAAAATCAAACAGCTTTAAAATGCAACATTATTTATTTTAAATCTGTTTTTTTTTGTTTTTTACAGTGAAGTTAAATATTTAAATTCATTTTTTTCTATGTAATGTTGTTTATGAAAGCTATTTTCTTTATAGGGATGTTAAATACTTAAATTAATATTTCTATGTATGCTAATTTGATGTTCTTTACTGTGGAAGTTAAAAGATTGAATGATTTTCATTTTAAAAGTTAAAGTAAAAAAACTATATTCATAAACTGTTGTCTGACAGAAAGAATTTAAATTAATAGACAGTGCACTGGCTTGGATTTAAGTTCTGGGTGTCCTCAAACTTTTTATATATATATATATATATATATATATATATTTATATATATATATGTGTGTGTGTGTGTGTGTGTATATATGTGTGTGTGTGTGTGTATATAGTGTGTGTGTGTGTGTGTGTGTGTATGTGTATGTGTGTAATTAGTATATATATAATATATATATATATATATATATATATATATATTAATATATATATATATATATATATATATATATAATATATTACACACACACATAGATAATAAAAGTTTGTATAAGGTGTGTGTGTGTAATATAATATGTGTTTTGTGTATGTAATGTAATAGATGCTACCATAGTCAGTACAGAGAACATCAGAAGCAGCTGTTGTACATCTTAGCTGGGTATTTCTAATAGTACCCTAAATTCTGCCACACTTCCCAAAGGAACACAGTCCTAGTTACTATTTCGATGTGCCCATATTTGTATTGTGTTGAATTTTGTACCATATGTCAACGCGGACATGGTTGGATTAATCTTAGCTATTTCCTTCCCGTAGCTGAGGTGAGGCTCGGAATGGGTCACTGCTTTGTGAAACTCAACAAGCTGGAGAAAGCCCGTCTGGCCTTCAGCCGTGCCCTTGAGCTCAACCCAAAGTGTGTGGGAGCCCTGGTGGGTCTCGCCGTCCTTGAGCTCAACAACAAAGAGGCGGATTCCATCAAGAATGGAGTGCAGCTGCTCTCCAGGGCCTACACCATCGACCCGAGTAACCCCATGGTGCTCAACCACCTGGCCAACCACTTCTTCTTCAAAAAGGTAAAGTAGTCAGTTGGATATTGCACAGTTTCCACTTACCCCAGATGTACGTGATCAATGAAGACCTGTTTGGTTCTTTCTGCTACTGATGCTCTAGTGCAAATGCAGCTAAGAAATAATCACACGGCCAAATCTTCATGTACTTGTTGTGGACTTTCTTAAAGGCATTAAGCTATAAATTGTCATGTTAATATAAGCAGTTTGTAAAATATCCGGCATGGTACTCCTTACTAATTTAAGTTTTAACAAGAACTACAGCGCTACCTCGGTTCTTCATGTTTAAGGCTCTTCGAGTACTGAAAACGATGAGTCCCGAACAAGTTTTTCCCATGAGGAATAATGTAAATTGAATGAATTTCAATTTAACGCATTATATGCCTTAATGGAGTTGTATTGTACAGGTGCTCCCTGGTTTATGATGGGGACATGCTTAAATAAATCCATCATAAGTTAAATACATCATGAACTGATGAGTTTCATATAGTGTATACTGTATCATAGCGGAGCCTATTACACATTAACACTTACTTTAGTCTACAGTTGGCTAAGATCATTAACACAAACCTTGTTTATAATAAAGTACTGAAATGTCTCATGTAATTTATGAGTAATAGATTGAAAGTGAAAAGTAAAAGCAAAACACTTTCTCTATTGGTGTACTCAGGGCATTCGTATAACTGCTAAGCATTCAGTTCTGTTTTGCTTTCGGTTGGCTCTTATAAACTAACCTTTTAAGGCCCCATGGAGACTTATTTGCACTAAGAAGAGATCTTCTTTGAGAAGGAGCTATTGTGAACCTGAATCACTGTGTACTGAACCGTGAATCGAGTTTCGGCTGAAACGAGTCGCGTGGCTCGACTCTTACAAGTTTAAACAAGTGGGTTGAGAACCAAGGCGCAATTTTTCTAGTCAAAATGCATCGTGAACCGAATTCGATGAGTAGGTACCACTAGCTACTGTAAGAACCAGTGAGTGCGTTTATCTGCACTTAATCTGGGACTTGGATTCATGAAGGTATCTTAAAGATGATCTTAAATGTGTGCGTTTTTCTTAATTCTTAAGAAAAAAAAGTTCTGGAAATTGTTATTGTTCAGATAACTTAAGAATGATCTTATTTTTCTTTAACTATTCTTATGAACAGCTCTAATAAGTGGTATCCTTGTAAATGTTGTTCGTAAATGTTTTCTTAACCTTCCGATAGATTCACATGGCATTGGAAAGGACTTTACGATACAATATTGCGACGTATTGTGATATTCCACATAGTTATGAAGTGAATGCACCAAGAAGAGAAGAGATCTTCTCTGAGAAGGAGCTATTGTGAACCTGAATCACTGTGTACTGAATCGTGAATCAAGTTGCGGCTGAAACGAGTCACGTGGCTCGATTCGTACAAGTTTGAGCAAGTGCGCTGAGCCAACGCAGAGAGCTGAGACAATTTATTTTTAGTCAAAATGTGTCGAGAACCGAATTTGATGAGGTCTGAGTTGGTCTGTACTGTGTATTCATTTGTAGGTTTATTGATTACATGTACTCGTACATCGGCAAGCCTGAAATGTGGTCTGTGTTCTGTTTCAGGACTACAGCAAAGTCCAACACTTGGCACTTCATGCTTTTCACAACACAGAGGTAGAAGCCATGCAAGCTGAGAGTTGCTATCAGCTGGCCCGCTCTTTCCATGTTCAGGTAAGATCAGATTTTGAAGCTTTTAAATGCTTTAAAATGGATCGGGCTGAGCCTCTGTTTGTTTTTGTGTAGGAGGACTATGACCAGGCTTTTCAGTACTACTACCAGGCCACTCAGTTTGCCTCCTCCACCTTTGTGTTGCCATTCTTCGGCCTGGGCCAGATGTACGTGTACAGGCGAGACAAAGAAAATGCCGCACAGTGCTTCGAGAAGGTCTTGAAGGCTTACCCGAACAACTATGAAACTATGAAAATCCTGGGCTCGCTGTACGCGACGTCGGATGACCAGGAGAAGAGAGATATTGCGAAAGTATGCCTTGGTTTCAGTGGTTTATTTTAGAAGTTAAACTAATCCCTTTAATAAGAGAAGGTGTTTAGATGTTCCACTTTATGTTGACCTTTTAGGGCCATTTAAAGAAAGTGACTGAGCAGTATCCTGATGATGTAGAGGCCTGGATTGAGCTTGCTCAGATTCTGGAGCAGACCGATATCCAGGTAAGACCAATATATCTGTATTGGGACCCAGTAATGACGCTTGTTTTTCTGTCGAATGCTGTCTTTTTCAAACCCATAATTCACTTGTTCCTTATTCAGGGTGCTCTTGTGCATATGGCACAGGCCACACGTATCCTCCAGGAGATAGGTGTGAGGCGACGTTCCTCCCGAGATCCTCAACAATCTTGGGAGCTTTGCACTTCAGAATGGGGAAACCTCGGAGAAAGCAAAGTACGAAGGTGAACTGATCACGCTGTTTTTCTTCCACTGTTGGCGGCGGGATGTGAAAATATGCTCGTAAAATTTCCCTCCTTGCCTTCGTGGTTCTTGTGTGACAGGGAAATACTTCCGGCTCTCTGGGAGCGAGCCAAAAGCTGGAAGGCGAGGCCCGATTGAAACAACTACTACAATGCCATTCTGTCACCACCTCTTACAATCTGGCCCGATTGTACGAGGCGAGTGGGCGAGTTCCACGAGGCCAAGAAGCTGTACAAGAACATCCTGAGGAGAACATCCGAACTACGTAAGACGTAAGAAGCTAGAGAAGCGATGACAGTCACATTTTCCTGGAGTAAGAGCTGGGGGTGTTAATCGGATTGTTTTCTTAGTTCCATGAGCATAATGTTGGCTTTTAAATCACTGGGGCGCATTTACTTGGCATTACTGATCTGAGAAACGGCAGAATATTTCCCAGAAACGTGCAGCCCTTGTATATCATGTTGCATGTTTAGGTTACTGCGGCTTGGAGCAATGGCCGCGACAAAGGCCAAACTTCTATGAAGCTTCCGACTGGTTCAAAGAAAGAAGACTTCAAGGATCAACCAGGTCATTATGGGGTTCATTTTTTTTAAATTATCCACTACTGACATCCTTAGAAAGGTTCTGTTGGTGTTATTATGGAAAAAAAAACAATTATGATGGCATGAATTTAAGGCTATTTAAAGGCTACCATGCATGTGGTTGGATGCACCTACGACTGTTTGTTTTTAAAAAACCCTCGAAATTCAATGTTGGTCACTCAGGATTCAACCCAGGACGCTTGGTCCCTGATGGAAATCTCCATGGCCAAGCAGGGGGGGGCGTACCGGACAGAAAGAAATTGAGCGCATCCTCAAACAGAACCGTCACTCAGAACGATACGTACTCGATGTTGGCAATGGGAACGTGTGTCTCCAGACCCTTGCACCAGCCTACCAGGGGGATCGGGAAAAGGTGAATCCAATGTGCTTCAGGGTATCGTTATTGGGCTGGGGCTGAGGATGAGTTTTCATGTTCTAAGCTCGCCTTTGTTTTTTGCAACAGGAAAAGAGGCACCAGGATAGAGCCTTGGCAATTTATAAACAAGTTCTGAGAAATGATGCGAAGAACCTGTATGCTGCCAACGGGATAGGTAAATGTGAATTCATTCTGCAGTTGTCTGATTGAGTGGTCAGATCTTAAGCATTCTCCGATTTCGAAATCAGATTAAGAAATCCGATAAGGAGAGCTGGATTTTGGTCTGTATATATACCTGTAGGATAATTTAAATCAGCACAGAGCTGTTTTGGAAGCGAATTGCGGAGTTAAACATGGCTGCCAAGTCTTCTTATTCTCGTTTCTTTTGGGATTTGACTTGAAGCTTATGGTTATAGTGGGATCTGGCAACCCTGGATTTAAATGCAGCACCCACAAAACACATTTGTGGACACTCAAACACAGTTTACCAGTATATGCTCGAGGAAATGAAGAATTTCGATGTTTGTCACATCCTTCTGTGAGAATGTCGGCTGGTTGCTTAGTAGAAATGTTAGTAACTGCAGTTATCGGATTATTAAGTTGATGTAAACGCACTCATTGACTTTTAAAATGTCCTATAGAAACAATAAATGGAATTTTGGGACTGTGATAGCCTAGCGGTTAAGGTACTGGACTATGGACCAAAAGGTCCAGGGTTAAAATCCTGCCTTTGCCTCTGTTGGGTCCTTGAGCAAGGCCCTTAACCCACAATTGCTTGGATTATAAGACTGTCCCTCTGGATAAGGGCATCTGCCAAATGCTGCAAATGGAAATTCTGTTCTTGTTTATCTCTATCCATAATCTCTTTAAGGATATGGTCTTAGAATATATTAAGACTTCTCATTCCATCTGGTTTATCCCTGTCCAAACGTCGTCACAGCCAGTCAGCCCTACTGTGCTAATGTGTGTTTGCCCTGTAACGCAGGAGCCGTGTTGGCCCACAAGGGTTATTACCGCGAGGCTCGGGACGTGTTCGCCCAAGTCCGAGAGGCCACAGCTGATATCAGCGACGTCTGGCTAAACCTGGCTCATATTTATGTGGAGCAGGAAAACAAGTACATCAGTGGCTGTCCAGATGTTGAGACAAAAACCAGACATTGTCTTTACTGGAATGAATCTGTAATCTGCCATGGTGACACGTGCGTTTTGGCTTGCGTACGAGAACTGCTTGAAGAAATTCTACAAGTACCAGAACACCGAGGTGCTGTTGTATCTCGGCGCGAGCGCTCTTCAAGTGCGGAAAGTTGCAGGAATGCAAAAACAGATGTGCTCCGGGTGGGTTAACTCAAGTTGAGTCTGCCGAGTTCTTAGTGATCAAGATACTTCCGTATATTAAGCAAATTGGGGTGGTGTCCAGGCCACGTCTGCTGCACGTTCTGCTACAGTCTAATGTGGTGCTCTTCACGTGAAGTTGCATTATTAAAAA
Organism: Ancistrus triradiatus; assembly: GCA_025084515.1. Lineage (NCBI taxonomy): Eukaryota > Metazoa > Chordata > Actinopteri > Siluriformes > Loricariidae > Ancistrus > Ancistrus triradiatus. The sequence continues at coordinate 6,011 of JAJAGP010006390.1, read as the reverse complement.
CCCTATAAACAGCAAAAACAATTGTTTTTATGAACAGAAACAGGAAGCTCATAAAGCTACCGCCACTTTATTAGGTTACACCTGTCGTTTCTACACTCATTGTATTCCAGATATCATTTCCACTTCTCATTAGCACCTTGTGGTCCTACAATTACAGACTGTAGACCTTCTGTGTCTCTACATGCATTACATTAGTTTCCTTTACTCTGTTTCTCTAATGGGTAGGACCACCACATATCGGGTACCATGCAAACCGTGATGCTGGAGACTTATTTCCTGTGATTCGTGCATAAAGGATGCTGCCTACAAGACGCTGTGGCTGGACATTTTTGGTTGATGCACGATTTCCATTCAGCAGTGACCTGAGGTGGTTTTAACTCCCGGCAGCCACTGCTTGTCTGATCCACTCATACCAGCATAACACACAGGGTCACTTGCAGTGCTGCGGATGATCCATACCCAAGTAGTACATGTTCCGTACGGTTGATGTGGGGGTCCTGCCAATTTACGGAACGTGAATACGGGGACTATTATATTTATAAGTTAGGTAGAGAAAAAATAGACGAAATAGGAATTATGTACTGAACTAAGGGTGATTAATTTTAAAAATCTACAATTTTAAATATGTTTGTGCGAACCAAGACAAGCTTGCCACGATTTGAGCAAATTGTGTTAGGTATTTTGTTTGGGATATGGTATTATTTAAAATTGTTTGTAATGGTACTTCTTTGGAATTTGAATGTCCTATTGGAACGGACGCTTGTCGGCATGTACTCGCGGCACCATTTTTGCTGCCGTCAGTGTAAACCACAACGTGATTGATCTGTAAATGGCTGCAGGGGAAATTTTTCCTCTGGGCTGACTCGCAGTTAAAGCTTTGCCGGTGGTTGTCTAATTTTTCTTCATAGTTTTTGCTGTCCTCGTGTTTGTGTGGTTCAGGCCCGCCATGTGGCACCCAGCGATACGTGTTTGTTGATGTTTTTCAACGTGCCCTGTGCTGCAACGACTGGCAACGCTGGGCTTGAAGGATGAGAAGAGCCAACCTGAAGGCCGTATTGAGTGCTGTGAAGGAGCTGGAGCTCGCTCATAGGTAAATTGTTTATACTGATTTAGTCGTTTAAAATCCTAAATTAAATTATTCGGCAAAGGGCCTATGCATCAAACTTGGATGTGGGGCATGTTAGTTCATGAGAAACATTTGTTCTTTTAGGGTATTATGGACAGTAATAGCACCCATGAAAGTAACTTGTGGGTGTGCTGTGGACCAGACCAAGAACCTGTCCCACAAATATTGGGGGGTGGGGAGACAGTAGACCTTTGTCATGCTTAAAATAGTTTAATTTTTATAAATAATAAAAAAACACAATGCAAAAACAGTGAATCTTAATGAAGTGTGTTGTTTGTGTTTTTGTGGGTGTGTGATTGTGTTGTGGTGTGTGTGTGTGGTGTGTGTAAAATGTGTTGTTATATTTCTTCATACAATATGACCTAAAACATCCATCGGTACCTAAAAGTAGATAAAGAGACCCCGTTAAACAAATGAGACAAAAATCTTATACTTGGTCATTGATTTATTGAGGAAAATGATCCGGTATTATATTTTGTATGTGTACGGTTGCAAAAGTATGTGAGGCCCTAGGGATATTAGCAGATAATTGTGGGTTGAAATGAAATTAGTCGGGTGTTTCCAACCAATGGGATGGACAATCAGGTGTTGAGGGGGCACCCTTGGTTATGAAAAGAAAACAGGGATTCTAGCAAGTCCTTGCTTTTCACAACACATGTTTGTGGAAGTGTATCATGGCATGAAAAAAAGAGATTCTGGAGGACCTCAGAAAAAGTTGTTGATGATCATAAGGCTGGAAAAAAGGTTACAAAACCATCTCTAAAGAGTTTGAAACTCCACCCAATCTAAGTCAGACAGATGTGTAAAAAATGGAGGAGAATTCAAGACCATTGTTATCTCCCCAGAGAGTGGTCGGCCAACAAAGATCACTCCAAGAGCAAGGCGTTTGTAACAGTTTGGCGAGGTCACAAGGACCCCAGGGGGTGGTAACTTCTAAGCAACCAAAGGCCTCTCTCACATTGGCTAATGTTAATGTTCATGAGTCCACCATCAGAAGAACACTGAACAACAATGGTGTGCATGGCAGGGTTGCAATGAGAAAGCCACTGCTCTCCAAAAAGAACATTGCTGCTCGTCTGCAGTTTGCTAAAGATCACGTGGACGAGCCAGAAGGCTATTGGAAGAATGTTTTGTGGACGGATGAGACCAAAATAAAACTTTTTGGTTTAAAAGAAAAGCGTTATGTTTGGAGAAAGGAAAACACTGCATTCCAGCACAAGAACCTTATTCCATCTGTGAGACATGGTGGTGGTAGTATCATGGTTTGGGCCTGTTTTGCTGCATCTGGGTCAGGACGGCTTGCCATCATTGATGGAACAATGACTTCTGACTTGTATCAGAGAATTCTAAAGGAAAATATCAGGACATCTGTCCATGAACTGAATCTCAAGAGAAGGTGGGTCATGCAGCAAGACAACGACCCTAAGCACACAAGCCGTTCTACCAAAGAATGGTTACAGAAGAATAAAGTTCGTGATAAGTGATAAGATATTTCTAAACTTTATATTCACTTATTTAATGTCTTTATATTTCACATCTTTACTGTGTTTATGAATTGTATTACATTACTTTGCTTTATTCATGTTTTTAGTCATTAATTACATACAAATATAAGAGTTCAAACGTTCGAATACAGAGGTCCCGGTGTATTAGGAAGGCAATCTGGAAAAAAAGGTATGTATTTAACTGGTGTTTAAAAGAGAGGCGTGACGTACATGCACAGAGATGCAGACGTCATATTTAGTTAGACCTCTGTTGAGTGGGAACGACTGAAGAATGCTTTACAAATAATTTTAATGGTCCGAAAAATGCTTTGGGTTCTTCGCTGCACTGTGTCAGCAGCCATTTGAGCAGCAGATCAGCAGTGAAAAGGTTGCCTGTGTGGAGACAAGCGATCTGTAAACATTGTTCACATGATGTGACAAGTTTTAGAAATGTCATGCAGAGGCACAATGCGAAATAAACTAAACAACTCTTTTGGTTTTGGCCATTTTCCCCACAGTAACAGCAGTGGTCCTGCAGCAGTGCCTTGTATGACCGCACACATTTCCTTTGTACAAACAGAAAATGTTTGTGCTTATCAAAGTAATGTCTGGTATGAGATGAATCTGACGCAGGCCGTTGCTCTGTATTTAATTATGCCTTCTGTCCTAGTAACTGTTGCTACCTGTATGATGATTTCAAGTCTTAACACCAGGCTTTACCCTCTCAGGTACTTCAGCTATCTCAGTAAAGCGGGAGACAAAATGAGGTTCGACTTAGCACTGGCTGCAAGTGAAGCAAGGTAGGTTCTCCTCCATGGGTTGTTAGAGCTGACTGATATTTTTGTCTACGAGATCATTAGAGATCACACGTGTTGACCTTGTAGGCAGTGCTCAGACTTGCTGAGTCAGGCTCAGTACCACGTGGCCCGAGCCCGTAAACAGGACGAAGAGGAGAAGGAGCTGCGTGCCAAGCAGGACCACGAGCGCGAACAGCTGAGGCAGCAGGTGCTCCGTGAGCAGGAGGAGAAGAAGCTGAGGGAGGCCGAGGAGCAGAAGAAGCTCCTGGAGCAGCGAGCGCAGTACGTGGAGAAGACCAAGAACCTGCTTAGCTTCAAAGATGAAATGAAGGAGTCCTCAAAAGAGAAGAAGAAAGGAGGTGGTGGTGGTGGACGGGTGAGTCCTTCAGAGTGTCTGGGTCAGTTGAGACCTTACAGAAGGATTAGTGGTTAAGTTTGTTTCCTGCAGTGTCTTTTATTGCTTAAAAGAAGGCAGTCTGTGGTCTAGCGGGTAAGGTACTGGACTATGGACCAGAAGGTCCAGGGTTCAAATCCCACCTCTGCCAAGCTGCCACTGTTCGGTCCTTGAGCAAGACCCTTAACCCACAATTGCTTGTAAGACTGTCTAAGGTGTAAGTTGCTCTAGATAAGTGCTGCAAATGTAAATCTGTTGCCATTAAAGACGGTTTGGTAACTAATTTATTTGGAAAAACTGCAAACTAACCACCAATATGAAGATGATGATAAATTTCAAGAGTCCGCTGTCCATGACCAGCTTAAACCAGCCAAAGCAGCAGCACAAAAACACACTTAGCAAACCTTAATGTAATCAAACTGCAAAAACTACAAGAGGAGCAACAGATGGCAAGACCTAACCAATTACATCGTGAACAACACCGATTCAGGCAGATGTAGATGTTTTTTTTGGTCTCATTTAAACCTGTTCTAAGTAAAAAGCTTAACATGGGTCAGTGTCCTAAAACAATAACTTAGGAACCCAAACTTCTCTGACTTACTACTGGTGGTAAGTAATCTGTACTGCTGAAATGCTGAACATTTGCTCCAAAGGGAGAGTAATTGTTTTTACATCACGCTTGTAACCTCTAACAGGTTTAAATGGGAAGAAAACAACTTGACATAAAATCCTTGCATGCTTTGTTCCTGCTCTGCTTTTAACAAACACCGTTCCTGTATGTCAGCGCAAGAAAGGAGCCGAGTACGATGACTTTGTCAATGACGACTCCGATGAAGACCTACCCATCAAGAAGAAGAAAAAGAAGCCAGCTCGCAGTGGGAGTGAACAGGAGGAGGGAGAGGAGGAAGAGAAGAGGCCACGTAAGAAGCGGAGGAGGTGAGCAGTACGCCATTCTGTGGTACGTTTTTCAGAGAGTGGCTGGAACGCTGTTTCTGAAGCACTTGCTTGTGGTGGTGTTTGAGCAGGTCGACTAAGGGTGGAGATGATGGCAGTGATGATGAGGAAGGAGCTTCTAGACCCAAGAAACAGCGCAAACCAAAAGAGCGCAAGAGGCTTGAGAAGGTAGTGACCTTTTTTCTTCTGTGCTCATTTTTGTGTAATGTTGTGGTTCGTCATTAATTCGTTCTAGAAGGGTTGTCGATAACCAAAAATAATGCAATGTATAATGCATTCATTTGTTCCAGACCCCCAGAAACTCCACACAGTATAAGGCATTATATGCATTAATGGAGGTGTATTTGTGATTTCTGCTGGGATACGTTCTGACAAACCCATCATAAGTTAAATGTATCATGAACTGATGAGTCATGGCATCTGTAGTATATTAGGAAAAGAAATAATCGCCATATAGCTGTATTGATTTCTTTTCTGAATGATACCCAAGCCTGGGTTTAATAATAGGTTTGCAGCGAATAAAGAGAATGAGCCAAATAATAAAACTGAATCTCTGCTTTCCTCGTTCTAGCCAAAACCTGAGCGCATGCCGCCGTCTCTTAAAGGGAAGATCAAATCCAAGGCTATTATTTCCTCCTCGGAGTCGTCTTCGGATGAGGATGGGTTGAAAATAGCAGAGGATAGGTAAGTGGGGTTTAACTAAACAAGTACGCGTTGGTGCGTTCGGGTGTTCATGCCCCACGTTTCTATCTCAGGAACCGTGACAGCGGGTCCGGCTCTGAGGACGGGGGCCACCAGAAACGTATCGCTTCCGACAGCGAGTCCGACAACGAAGAGCGCAACCGCTCGGCCAACTCCAACTCGGACGAATCCGGCAGCGATCGGCCGGTGAAGAAAAGGCGACCGCGGCCTCAGTCTGATTCGGAGCAATCCGAAAACGAGAGCAAGAGGAGCCGCTCGGAGGCTTCTGAGGACGAGTCCCGACCCGGATCTCCAGCACCGGCTTCAGATCAGGGCTCTGAAAACGAGGGCTCACCACAGCACTCCGAAAACCAGTCTGAGCCCGAGGGGTCCAACAACGAGGCGTCTAACCGAGGCTCTGACGATGAGAGTGACTGAGTCTGATGCAGCTGTCTTGTATTTCCGTGGTTAGCCTGGGTTTAGCCTCACGTCTCTTCTCTGGACACATTTTAGTAGCTGGTCCAATACGTGTTGTGTTAGTGACTTTATCCTTTTCTTCCAGCTTGCTGATAATC
>JAJAGP010006389.1:0-22116 GCA_025084515.1 Ancistrus triradiatus | reverse complement strand
CAAATATTACTTCCATCAGTGAGAGCATTGAAGATGGAACATGGCTGGATCTTCCAGCATGACAGTGATCCCAAACACACCGCTCGGGCAACGAAGGAGTGGCTCCGTAAAAAGCATTTCAATGTCCTGGAGTGGCCTAGCCAGTCTCCAGACCTCAACCCCATAGAAAATTTTTGGAGCCAGTTGAAAGTCCGTGTTGCCCCAAAAAATCACTGCTCTAGAGGAGATCTGCATGGAGGAATGGGCTAAAATACCAGCTACAGTGTGTGCCAACCTGCTGAAGACTTACAGGAAACGTTGCCAACAAAGGTTATGTTACAAAGTATTATTGACCAAATACTTATTTTCCACCATAATTTACCATAATTTTAATTCTTTAAAATTCCTACAATGTGATATCCTGGATTTTTTTTTCTCATTTTGTCATTTTGTTTTTTTTGTCCCACATAGTTGAAATGTAGCTATGATGAAAATTACAGACCTCTCTCATCTTTCTTAGTAGGAGAACTTGCACAATCAGTGGCTGGCTAAATACTTTTTTGCCCCACTGTACTTACTCTATTCACTAGGAGCCGGCCAGACCACAGATTTGAGTAAACTGGAATGTGCATTGTGCTTGGGTAAGGTGTGTTAATGTAAAGCGTTGTGTAACACAAGTCATTTTATCTGAGTAGGTGGAAAAGCTCATCTGTTGAACGAGACTTGGATGTTTGCTGTTATGTTAAACGTGGAGTCAGGAAAGCTTTCACAACAGTGGATAATGAATTTCTAAAAGGTCAATACAGAACACTGGTAAAGGAACATATTTCCACAGGGCCCAGTGAGTAGAATGCAATATGAACAAATGTTGACTCAGTATTAGGAAAGTCTGTTTTTGATTTGGTTTGTAATCTTCTCACAATAGTAGCAGTTTAGCATAAAGTATATACAGTACTGAGTGCCAAACATCTGATACCACTAATGGCCTGTATATAAGATTGGGGAAGTTTTCCAACTGCTGAGACTGAAGAAGTCACTTAGATGAGTGACGAAACGTTTCTCCAACAAAATCTATGCCCAGATGAACAGATTCAACTTCTGGGATTTTCTTACCTGGATCATTGAGCATGCATCAAGACGTATGTGTGAATGCATATTTAATTTAATTGCAGTCTAGTCTTACATATTGGTAGAATTGGACAGACATTGAATTATTATAATCAGTTTATATCTATATAAATTGGGGCCTAAATGTCTGAGAGCACAAGTTAAAAGGCTTGTTTGCTTCTTTCAGAAGAACGATTCATAAAACAATATGGTTCGTGAAACTTTATGATGTTTTCCCTAATTTTCACTCAAATTAATGCTGATTATATGATTCATTTGTTTAATTATTATGTATATATTATATACAAAAATGTGAAACAAGAATTGTCAGTAGTGATCTCAGACTGTTTGGCATATTTGGTATGTTCCCCTTTTTGCTGTAATGACAGCATACACTTCTTTGCTCATTTCACAATATTCCAAAGAGCATCTTTTGATGTTACTGAATGTTTGGCTTGTTTGGAATGTTTGAAATGATTCGTTGCTGTTTTGAAACCCATTTTTGCTGGCTACATCTCTGCCTGTCTTTGAACAAACGTTGTAGTACAATGTCTGCTTCATGTTGTCATACCAGACCTGTGCCAGGCAAACTGCTGAAGAAGTGATCTTCTAAAATGCCTCTCTGTTAGGGTTGCGAATCGATTCTGATTCCGATTCTTCTTATCGATTCCCATTTTCAATTCCTAATTGGTGGAAAAAATGTACCAGATGTTTAGCTATAAAGAATATATTACATATAATACATAACAGATTAGCTTTCCACACACTCACACACACTACATGTAGCATATTTTCTAAAAGTGGAGCGCTTTTGAGCCGTGATTTTCTGCTAATGTTGTAGCGGAATGTACCAAAACCAAAGAACGCGATGACGTATGTGATCAAATGACACACCGGCCCTGGCAGATAGATGCTTCCTTTATGCAGACGGATTTTTCACTAACTGCAGCCATGTCCTTAAAGCATAAAATGCATGAGTAGGAACCGATAAATGGAATCGAAACACTATTTTGTTAACAGGTACCCGGTTATTGGAATTTTGGAACCGGTAGCATCCCGGATATGCTCAGTGGGTGACATGTCCGGTAAGTATGCTGTCCATATAAATATAAATATAAAGCAAAGAATTAAAAAATAAATGAAGTAACCTATTAAAACTATCCATAGCTGTTACCTGTCACCACTGCTGAGCTAGTTGACGATATTACTTGCAAATGAATCATTTTGTTTGCAAATGCAACCCGTCTGGAGCCCTGAGGTGTGAAAGTGTGCATCAGTCTGCATTTAAGGAGGGCCGGTCGCACTCTCTTCCTGTTGTTCCATTCTTGCTTTGCTCGCGCCCTGTTGGTGTGTGCTCTTATTGGCAGTGAGTCTCACCTCTTTCACAAAGACACATGCTGTTGTCTTACTTACTGCTGGCCCCAGGACCCCAAATATAGCTTTATCCTTCCTCCCTCTTTCTGTTCTCTCCTTTGATGTGCTCTGTAAATATAAGCAGAGAATAGAGGAGAGGATGCTGGGTAAGAGCATTACATCCCCTCTCTGGAGCCCGTGTGAATGGGTCAGGTCAGTCTTTCCAGAGCTGGGCCGTGGAGGCTGTCTTTCAGCCCATTAAATAGTCATCTCCTGTCCTCGGGCTGCCAGCCACCTACTCATTCCTCTTTTCCTCTCTTTATATGCTCCAGTTCTGTACTTTTCTGCTCTTCATGTTCCGTTCATCCCTAATTACCTGATCGCCCTCTATATTCTCCATTCTTCCAATGTTTTCCTTCTCAGCCATTTCTCTCATGTCATCACCAGTTCCTACGTCAGCCAGGTGGCAGAAATATCACAATATGTACAGTGGTGCTTGAAAGTTTGTGAACTCTTTCGAATTTTTATATTTCTGCATGAATATGACCTAAAACATCAGATTTTCACACAAGTCCTAAAAGTAGATAAAGAGAACCCAGTTAAACAAATGAGACAAGATATTATACGTGGTCATTTATTTTCTGAGTTTCAAAAGTATGTGAACCTTTGCTTTCAGTATCTGGTGTGACCCCCCTGTGCAGCAATAACTGCAACTAAACATTTCCTGTAACTGTTGATCAGTCCTGCACACCGGCTTGGAGGAATTTTAGCCCATTCCTCCGTACAGAACAGCTTCAGCTCTGGGATGTTGGTGGGTTTCCTCATTAACTGCTCACTTCAGGTCCTTCCACAACATTTTGTTTGGATTAAGATCAGGACTTTGACCTGGCCATTCCAAAACATGAACTTTATTCTGGCTGGGCATTTTTGGTTGGTGGATTATTTTTGGTCCATCTTTGACACTGAGGTGTTTAAAAAGTCCAGCAGCACTGCTGTGATCTTCTCATACCAGCAAAACACACACTAACACACCACCACCCAAATAGTATTTCAGCTGTGGGGGTCCTGATCACTGAATAACAGGGTAAAAGGCACTAACAAAGTATTTAAAGAAACAGAGAGTGTAGTCTATAAAGTGCATCTATACAGTAAGTGGAACTGACAGTGAGTGTGAAAACAAGGTAATGTACCTAAAAAAGTGATTGATGAGTGTGTAGATGTTGCAAAAACAACGTAGATAAAGCAATCATAGGGACAGTTGAATCATGTCTAGTATATTTTGACACTCAGTGGTCCAGTTCTGTAGGCTTGTGTCTCCCACCATTTCATGGCAGACCTGTTGTTGTGCCCACAGTTGACCAAAGCAGTTCTATCTGAATCTTGAGACACCGTCCTATGACTATGAGTTCTTAATTATGGCCCATTTTGCTGCAAATACTTGTCTTTGAAGATGATATGTTGAGTTTGCTGATTTTAACTTGTTTAGTAACCAGTAACCAACATATCACGAATCAAAGGGCTCTTCACACTATCTTTTTAATGAGACCTATATCAGACGTTTGTCTGACCAGTTCACGTGCATTCGCAAAAGAGCAATGCTTCACTTGACCCACTCGTCCAGAGGTAAACAATTAAAATGGAGTCAACAGTAATAGGCACTTTTTTAAGGGTCATGTTAAAAAGGGTATGTTATTAGACCAAGTCTTTGGTTTGTGTCCTTGTTTTCTTTACACAGTGCTTTAAAACTTTTTTTTATTTTCCTTTAACACTGCAGCCATGCACTCCAGTGGCCATGTTTGGAGTAAACACGGAGCGGTTGCGACATGTACCTTCTTAAAACAGAACCATTTCTCCAAATATGAGGTCTGTAACTTTGCTGTGGGTCCACCGAAAACCTCCCTCACTGCTGTCGTTCATTTTCCTACTCAGCATGAATTTATGCAGAGTATTGAGGTGGAATGATGTAAAAGTCTCATGAATTCCGATCTGGCTGTTCAGATGGAGTCTCATTACCATATATCGGGTATGTTTCAGATTTCAATACCGCGTATGAAAGTGGTCCAAATCAAAACTGAAAATGTCGGATTCGTGTTTTCACAGTGCTGCAAAGATCACATCTGTGCCTCATATGATGAAAAAGATCCGGAGCCATATTTGTAAGATTCTTAGCGCTAAGAGTTGCTCCTAGTGATGAAACTCTAAGAAAAATCTTAGGATTGTGGGCATTTCCCTCTCAGAGTTAGGAGTAGACCCTAGTAAAGGTGAAAGTTATTCATAAAGTATTTTAACCCCTAAAAGAGCTCCTAAGGGGGTAGAGAGGAGGACTTTGAGGAGGTTTTCAGTGGTGGGATAGTGAAGTAACAGACCTCTTAAATATTTCGGGTCATGTTTCTGTCTAAACAAAATTAGAAAGCATGTATCGCAAATGCTCCGTGTTGGAGGAAGTTTCAAAAGAAATGCTCAGTCACGCCATGGGAGGATATAGCTGTCAAAATAAAAATCTTAAAAGCAAAGTTTAAAGAAAGCTAGGACAAAAAAACAAAGAAGTTGCCGTGGCTGAATAATGTGACCTTTGTAACATGACCATTAAAGAAATGCCTGTTGCTGTCCATTTAGTTTTGATAGTTTACCCCTGGACGAACGAGACACGTGAAGCATTGCTCTTCTGCTCGTGCGCATCAGTTTAGGTGTGAACTGTTGGCGAGAAACTGCTGTGTGAATGTAGCCACATGACATAGTGCATCTTATGTGTGACTTCCTTATTCCCTCCAGACACCACCGTGTTCTCCCTATTCTCCCCCTTTTCCTTGTGTGTCTCACTTTATTTTGCCATTACTTTTGTCCTACTCCATCTGAGTGGACCCTAAACCTAATCAAGTAGTTTCTATCGAATGAATTCCTCTCCCGCTTCTTTCTCAGTATCAGTGAACCTACTGCATTGAGAGGATTGTCTACACTGCTGCAGTGCTGGACTGTTTTGCCTTAATTACCTCCAGGTGGTAGGTTGGTCAGGTCTACACTTAAATGACTTCTCTTTTGTTGCTATGTTATCATGCCATTCCAAACAGAAATAGGGACTCGCTGTGTTGCTTTTGTTAGCCGTATGACGTGTGGAATCTTAGCAGACCATTTTAACCCAGAAAATAGCACATTTCTTTGTTAGAAGCAAAGTGAGACTGGAGAATAAACCTAAAAGTGACAGTGGCAATGCTTAATGGGCACGTTGCTCTAAGCTGTCCTTGGTCCTGAAAACGGCTTTTCCAGCATGTGGCAAAAGGCACTCAACTGATTTCTGTATTAAATGATGTGAAATTGAGATCATTTCACCGTCAAAGGCTTCTTGCTGCAGCAATGGGCCTGAATCGCTGCTCAGACAGAGAAGAAAGGGAGCAAGAACGACAGACAGAGAAGTGACAGAAAAAAATGTGTTTATGTTCGACGTACAGCCGCCGCTTCAGAGTCTTCCAGGTCGGAGTGAACAGGCTTCAAAGGCCACTTTGAAAGAGCTGCCGTACGAGCACACTGCACATGGAAGATACCCAAGCGCTGCTACAGCAGCCTGCCAGAAGCCACTTTTGCAATTATTTTGCTTTCCACACACTTGACTTAGCTCATGTATTTGATGCCATTCCAAGTGCTGTAATGGCTGGCCATAACAGGGAGGTGCGGCTTCGCACGTCTTAAACGTTTATTCCTGGGGCAGGAGCAGGTCACACAAGAACACAAAATGCTGTTTTCAAACTTGTGCTAATTCTGACTATATCGCTCTGATCACAGACAATGAAGGTAGTAAGAGAGACAGTTGATATGAGATGAATTCTTATAACCAGAGGTCACACAGAATTATTATTTAGCACAGCAAGAATTTGCTTTCCAAGCACTCCACTTTTGCTCCACTTTGTATCTGGTTTGGGTACGAGATACCATGGCTCTCTCTCATGGTGCAGTTTTAATGATAGCACCAAGCCTACATGTCTTTTACGCATATGTGAAGTAAAGTACCTACCATATTTTCCGGGCTATAAAGCGCACAGGGTTATAAGGCGCATTAAATGAAACAAAACTCTTAAGTTCCGTCGGAAGCTCAGTTTGGTCTTTACCTGGCGCAGGGCGTCTTCTTGCTTCCTCCACTTCCGTACCATTGATTCGTTAATGTTGAATTCTCTCGCAAGCTGCTCTATGACCATGTTGTACTGCGTGACTGATAGCGTTGAGTTTGAAATCCGCTTCGAAAATGAATGAATGAATGCACGTACCCTAATGCTGAAGCACATACCGTATTACTCCGGGATGCTGCGCACTATGGTGGCCGTAAGCTTCGTAACTTACCAAGGCCGTGCTAAAACATTTTGACAGATTTATGAGCGCCGTGTACCATCTACAATCGGTTCTAGGTCAGAAGGCTCAACCGGAATTAATTCATACATTAGACGCACCGCATTTAAAGGCGCACTGTCGATTTTTGAGAAAATTAAAGGATTTTAAGTTCGCCTTATGGTCCGAAAAATACGGTAGACTATGGAAAGAGATGACATGCAAATAAGAGGTCTCCTAATTTCCCGCGCTCCGTTCAGTTTTAATGGGACTGGGCAATCCAAAGTTAGGCATGCCACTCAGCTTTTGCACTTCATTGTGTCTTGCCAGAATTAAAGGGGAACTCAGCAAATCTGTGATTTTGACAATAAATATGGTCAGAATCATAGAGAAATGGCATTTATTACACACATCAGAGAGAATTTCACGTTTCGTTCCATTGATTTTTGTATTGGAATATAACAGTCGAGGCACTGTCTCTGCTAAAAAAATAAAATAAAAAAAAACATTACAGGTATGCACCGATTAATGTCCATTAGATCAATGTTTGTTTGTTTTAACAGCAGAAGTTTAACTCCAGACGTAGCAGACCTACATGTAAACTGGCTCAAAGTGGCAAAGACACTGTACGGCGCTGCCCGACGTATGATGTTACAGTACACAGTGCTGTACTGAACACTACTTACCATATTTTATGACAGATTCCTATGTTAATTGCTCAGCTTTTTGCTGGTAGTGTTGGGTAGTGTATTATTATTGTTTTGTTGCACTCTAGTGCAGTGCAGTTTGCTTCTTCCTCCCAATCAACATGATGGAGCCACAAGTAGAGGCAGAAGTTAGAGTTTAGTGATTTTCGTTGCTAGATTTAGTAACTTTTTGGACTCTTTTTGTTTTTGAAAAAGCAAGTAGTGACAAATCTAACAATTTTTTGGTACAAAACACATTGTCATTCCACATGGCAGCTGAGAATAGTTTTACACCATTTTTGTGATTTATGTGAACTTCAATACAGTAATCAATATGTACAGTACATACTAGTGTTCTATTGAAATATGCACATCGTTTGTTTGGTTTATCCTGTGCTGAGAACAAGAGAGAAGCAACAAGATGCAAAGGACTGATGCCATCTGACACTAGTCATGTAAATATGACTTGATGATGTCACAAATATGCAAATTAGTGCATTACATCATCTGGCAACTCTTCAAGCTGGCTTTTTTCCTCTGAACAAAAGTTGGCAGCACTGAGCAGTACGTTGTTCACACGAAAGCTTACCAGTCAAGCTCTTTATCTCACATTTGGACTAGAGACTGATCTAACTCGATTGATGTGTTTAGAGACTTTTTTCTGTTACTTACTCGTGTTTGTGTGGATGACTTTCCGCTACTTATTTGTCGCAAGCCGTAAATGGAGTTCGGAGGTGCATGAGTCTGTCCTATTGTAGGTAGTACTCCTTTGTTTGTCCCCCCACTACTTGTATATTCTCTCTAATCTATAACTATATAAACTGGTTCACATTCACTCGTTGAGTCTCTGTTTCATCTGGCTGATCTTCCGTGTTGTTTGTAATACTGTCTATCAATGCATTTTTGACTTCCATCAAACAAAAGTGTCAGTGGTTTTAATCATTCGTGTTTTCAGTGGTATCTCGGATGCATTTGCTATCATTGTCACACAGTGTTCTTGTGAAAATACCCTGTATATTTACATAGCATAAATAGCCTATGTGACTCAAGTCAAGTCAGATCTATTTATATAGCGCTTTTTACAATGGAGCATTGTCTCAAAGCAACTTTACAGTTTTAGATTATCTCCTAATATCTACATCCAATCCCAAACTGAGCAAGCCTAGGGCGACAGTGGCAAGGAAAAACTCCCTAAGTGTTATGAGGAAGAAATTGGGAGGACCAAGACTCAAAAAGGGACCCAACTTGCTTGTGGCAGCGTAGATGATAAATCTAAGATTGAAACCAAAGTCCCCCAATGGAGGGATAGTTTCAAATAAAATGTAAAATATGCACATTGGCTTAAGTGGTCTAATACATAAGAGTCACTCTAGGATCCTGGATCTAAGCAGGAAAGTCCGTTGGTCGGGCACTTTTTTTTTTTTTTTTTTTTTGGTTTTTATTTGTACTTTAGCGTTCTGTTGGTCTATTTTTTGTATATCTGGTGGTAGTTATTATTGTTTGCATGTTATCATGTTAATTGTTGTTTGTGTCTGTTCGATTGTGTCAGTGACCTCAGATAACCGTAGGAGGTTGAGGGTTAACTGTCCTCTGGTGTGGCCTGGGTATGATGGGGCTGGAGCTGGAGGTGACTATGGGAATGTCTGGTCAGCTTCCATTTCGCGCCAGTTTCACATGATGTAATCCAGAAGCTGAACATGGCACACATGTAAACGGATTGGCTGCTCTAAATTTAAAGTAATAATGAGTGTAATAATCCTGTGGTGGAGCCCTTTCCCGCACTGTATTCCACCCCGTGCTGCTGTTGTATGCTCATCCACTGTGATCATCACAAGGATATTAAAGTTTTTGGTGAGAAATGAGGTTTGAAGAAATGATTAAGTAAATGAATTAGGTGAAGGGATTCAAGGAAGGGAATAAATGTCTTATTTCAGATTATTGCACTGCAAAAGTTCAAGTTTAAGTCTCTTAAGTTTCAAGAGGACCTGGTTGGCACCATGCAGGTAGTGGTTAGCTGTGAGCTCCTTGAGGACCGGATGCCGGGGGTTAACAACCAGTGGAATCCTACGGTTTGGTTAAGATCCCAGTTGTAAGGCCCTTAACCCACAACTGCTTGTAAGGTTGTATTAATTGTAAGTCGCTCTGGATAAGGGTGTCTGCTAAAAATGCTGTAATGTAAACAGGCCTGGTTTGGCACCATGCAGGTACTGTTAGCTGAGTCTGAGGACCGGATGGCTAACAACAGTGAATCTAACGTTTGGGTTGAATCCAGGGTAAGACGTTTGCAGTCCATAGTCACCCAAGTAGGGAGAGAGTACCCCATTTTCAGTTCTGGTTCTTCTCAAGGTTTCTTCTATATGTGTCTTAGCAGGTGTCTGTGTAGGTTCTCAGTCCATCCACAGGTCATGGCAGACTTGAGAGTGTTTGAGTTGAAGGCTCTTGAAAGATATTTCACCTGTCCTTTGAAAACCTTCTTCAGAACTGAAAGAAACTGGTGGAAATGAATGTGATCTTGGGCTTTAACCTAAGATTGGTTTGTGTCCTTAATTGGGGTAAAATAGAGAAAAACAAAAAAATTCACCACCGCATTAGTTGTTCTCATGATAGAAACTTCAACAAAGCAACCTACATTTACATTTTACAGCATTTATCAGACGCCCGCTCCTTATTCCGCAGCTGAGCGACTTACAATTGGTAACAACTTTACAATCCTAAGCAATTGTGGGTTAAGGGCCTTGCTCAGCGGACCAACGGTGACACGCTTACCAGTGGTTCGGGATTTGAAGCCCTGGACCTTCTCCTCTTCTCGCTCATAGTCCAGTTCTGTAACCGCTAGCCCACGTCACCCCAGTCCCACAGAACTATAGCTCATGCCCTGTGCGTAGAGAGGCTTAGGTATTAAATATTAGGTTTTTCGATGTAGAGGCCCTTCTGTATCGTTTAAACCGCTATTTATTTTTGGCCTCAAACTAAAAAGACGTCCATTAAACTCATGGAATAATATTCCTCCAGAGTAGGCAGAATTTTCAAAATGTCGCATTCCTTTTTCTTAATGTCATGGGTTTTGTAATTTATCATATAACCAAGAGACCAGCTCCATCAGTCTGAATAATTGTTATTGTTAATGTCTGAGAAAAGGAAAGAACGAATCTGGGTCTTTTTCCATCTTTCACCTCCCACTCCTTTATCTGTGCTCTCTGACACTTTCACTCTGTCCAAACTTTCAAATGAAACCATTAAAGCAGCATTGACTCCAGCCCGCCTCACACGGCTCCCTGTACCCTTTTTGCCTTTTTTTTGTCAGTGTGTCTGTACGTTGAGGTCCATAATTGGAAATTTCCACTCGTTAACTGTCAGTCAATCTAGCCTGTTCTTTTAAGGACTGCTGGGGTAAAATGCAACATTGTCTAGCCAAGAGTGAATTTAGCTTCCTGCCTTTATCTAAATTGAATATCTGCCTTGTTTTTTGTGCATGTGACGCACAGCTGTCTATGAAACAGTGACAGATAACAAAAAGTGAGAAATATGATTCAGAAGAGCACTTGATAATCCTCGGCAGGAATATTCCATGCGACAGTGTGTTAATAAAGGAAACAGCATGTGGCAGTGATTAAAGTGGTTTATATTTCAGCCCAACAGCTTCCTCTCTCTTCACAATACACCTCTTGCTGAGCACTCGTTGTGGGGGGTGACTGCTCAAACGTAACGTGTGATACACAGAGCTGTCAACAGTGATGTGGCTAGGAACAGGAGACCCTTTACCCTGTTTTCAGATGTCTTTAAACCTGGAACTGTTTTGCTGTGGAATGACACTTCTTGTTATGATGAATCTATTAATGCCATGTTCACTCGAACGATATATGGGAAATGTCATTAAACAGTCGTCTTTGCATTGTGTGACAATTTACACTACCTGATCGCTTTATTAGGTACACCCCCTTGTTTCTATACTCATTGGCCATTTTGTCGGTGGTGGCTCCGCATTAGGTCTCTGCTAAAAATCGATACAACAATATATCGCGATATTTTTTTTCGTGATATACTACTACGATTTTCAGCTCAAAATATCCTTTCCCCAAAATATTTCCTTTCCCCAAACATAGCGCTTTTCTTTCATACCAGAAAGTTCTATTTTGGTCTCATCCGTTCACAAAACATTCTTCCAGTAGCCTTCTGGCTTGTCCACGTGATGTTTAGCAAACTGCAGATGAGCAGCAATGTTCTTTCTTGAGAGCAGTGGCTTTCTCCTTCCAAACCTGCCATGCACACCATTGTTGTTCAGTGTTCTTCTGATGGTGGACTCATGAACATTAACATTAGCCAATGTGAGAGAGGCCTTCAGTTGCTTAGAGGTTACCCTGGGGTCCTTTGTGACCTCACCAACTATTACATGCCTTGCTCTTGGAGTGATCTTTGTTGGTCGACCACTCCTGGGGAGGGTAACAACGGATTTGAATTTCCTCCATTTGTACACAAGCTGTCTCACTGTGGATTGCTGGAGTCCAGACTCTTTAGAGATGGTTTTTTAACCTTTTTCCAGCCTGATGAGCATCAACAAATCTTTTTCTGAGCTCCTCAGAAATCTCCTTTGTTTGTGCCATGATACGATTCCACAAACATGTGTTGTGAAGAGCAGACTTTGATAGATCCCTGTTCTTTAAATACAATAGGGTGCCCACTCACACCTGACTCTAATTTCACCTTCAAATGAACTGCTAATCCTAGATCCTTGCACATACTTTTGCCACTCACTAATATGTAATATTGAATCATTTTCCTCAATTAAAACATGACCAGGTATAATATGTTTGTCTCATTTGTTTAACTGGGTTCTCTTTATCTATTTTTAGGACTTGTGTGAAAATCTGATGATGTTTTAGGTCATATTTATGCAGAAATATAGAAAATTCTAAAAGGTTCACTAACTGTCAAGCACCACTGTACTTTAGGCGTTTTTGCATTGGGGGAATGCTTTCATAGGTTGTGGAATTGTTGGATAACATGCTCCCTTTCTCATGTGTTTGTGTCACAGGAACCGGGAACGATTGTAGTTCTTATAACGCGAGTATTGAGTGACAAGTGAACCGACATTGAGGTCCAAGTGAATTCAAATAAAAAAAAATGCTCTAAAATGAATGTAGTTCTTGGGGGAGCTCAATGAGAGGTTGTTCCTCCCAAATTAATACCTAGAGCAGTTTTTGTGTGAAAGCATCTTTTGTTTGTCCTATTTACTCTTTACTCTAATGGTCAGGATCCCACAGGACCACCACAGATCAGGTGGATCATTTGATTGTACCAGCAAAACACACACTGGTCATGTGGGGGTCCTGACCACGTATGTAGAGAAACAGATGGACTACAGTCTGTAATTGTAGAACTACAAAGTGCTTCTATATGGTAACAGGAACAGAAAATGGGCAATGAATGGAGAAACAGAGGTGTCCCTAATAAAATGATCAAGTGCATGCATACCTGTTTAAAGTGGGACTGTGGATGGATTGTTACAGTGTCACTTTTTAAAATACAAGTAGAAAAGTGCTCTTTTTCTTTGACTACTCTAGCTCAAAATTATATCCTGACGTTGTATGTCTGTGACTTTTTGTTCTTCAGTGACGATATGAGTGCTTATTTAGTTATGTGTCTTTCTTTTAACCTTTTACATTCATAATGGAATCTTTAAGAGGAAATTACACTTTGGGAAGGATGACAGGAGACAGAAGAACAATGGTGGCTCCAGATAGAGCTTGGATATTGTCATTATTGTCTCTACTGATAACCTCCATGGGTCATAGGCTCCCAGTTTTCTCTGACAATATGTATGGTATTATCGTGCTTTGATATTGCACGTTACTCACTAGAAGACCTGATATTTGGGTGGATAAACCAGTAAGCCTGGATGCTGAGCAAAGAGGAGAATTTTAAATTTGATTGTTTAACATTATGCATCACACATGATAATTACAATGTTTTTCCTCTGGTCAAACTTCGTTTTTTCTATCCATGCTAATGGTGTGTTTCTCATATGTATACACTATTGTGCAAAAGTCTTAGGTCACCATTAGATTTGTTGTTTTAGCAATGGTAAATTGACCATATTGTTGGTGTCTGGACCCCAAAATATCAAACTTCGATTCATTCACTGATCTTCATTCCAGTTGTGAGCTTTAGCATAGCTTCTTTTCACCCTGTTCCCCTTCCAAAAAAAGTGGTTTCTTGGCTGCTACACTTCCAAGAAGACCATTCCTGATCCAGCTTTTTTGGACTGTAGAAGGGTCAACTTGGCATCCTGGTGATGCTGCAAGATTCTACTACTCTGGTGATGCTGCTACAGTTAAAGTGTAAGGGGCGGTCATACTAAATTGCCACTGTAGCCTATAGAAGCAGCTTTATTCAGATATTTTTCAGTTTTTTAATACTGCATACAAATTTACTATATTTTATGGTTGTATTTTAATAAAAAGACAGAGCATAATTATGGTCATATACCATTGCTAAAACTATTGTATATCTAATCTAATGGTGGTCTAAGACTTTTGTACAGTACTGCATATCTTGGTGCGCTTTAAGAGAATGAGAACCAGCCCATATAAAGCTAACTGGGACACCCTAATTATTGGGATAGCCTCATCAGTTGTGCTTTGAATAAACAGAAGCAATCTTTTTTTTTTTTACTTTAAGGCTATGTTTTTAATTTAGTTCTGTTAGTATCAAACACTAAAGTTGTTCAAAATAGTGCTGTCAAACAGTTCAAATGTTTAATTGTGTTAATAGCGGCAACTGTATTTTTATTTAAAAGGCACTGTATAAGTGTGCGAGGCAAAAATATAAGCTTCAGCAGAATACATTTATTACTTTGTGATAATTCAGTACCATTTCAACCACTGAAGAGTCTTAATGTCATTAGGTGTTTTTTATTAGCATGTGTAAGCTCTTATATGCCACGTGGCTCTTATATGCATGTAGTGTGTTTATGCCACGGAATTTGATCCTGCACAGTAATAAGCATACCGAATTATGTAGTGTCCCAAATGTTTTGCAATTCTGTTCCCTACAGGCTAACAGGACTACAGTGAGGCAAAAAAGTATTTAGTCAGCCACTGATTGTGCAAGTTCTTGTACTTAGAAAGATGAGAGAGGTCTGTAATTTTCATCATAGGTACCCCAAGTATGACAGACAAAATGAGAAACAAAATCCAGGAAATCACAATGTAGGATTTTTAAAGAATTTAATTGTAAATTATGGTGGAAAATAAGTATTTGGTCAATAAATTTGGTCCAACTCAATACTTTGTAACATAACCTTTGTTGGCAATGACAGAGGTCAAACGTTTCCTGTAAGTCTTCACCAGGTTTGGGCACACACTGTAGCTGGTATTTTGGCCCATTCCTCCATGCAGATCTCCTCTGGAGCAGTGATGTTTTGGGGCAACATGGACTTTCAACTCCCTCCACACATGTTCTATGGGGTTGAGGTCTGGAGACTGGCTAGGCCACTCCAGGACCTTGAAATGCTTTTTACGGAGCCACTCCTTCGTTGCTCGAGCAGTGTGTTTGGGATCATTGTTATGCTGGAAGACCCAGCCATGTTCCATTTTCAATGCTCTCACTGATGGAAGGAGGTTTTGGCTTAAAATCTCACTAAACATGGCCCCGTTCATTCTTCCCTTAACAAGGATCAGTCATCCTGTCCTCTCTGCAGAAAAACAGCCCCAAAGCATGAGGTTTCCACCCCCATGCTTCTCAGTAAGTATGGTGTTTTTTGGATGCCACTCAGCATCCTTTTTCCTTCAGTTGAGTTTTTACCAAAAAGTTATATTTTGGTTTCATCTGACCACATGATATTCTCCCAATCCTCTTCTGGATCATCCATATGCTCTCTGGCAAACTTCAGATGGGTCTCGACATGTACTGGCTTAAGCAGGGGGACATGCCTGGCACTGCAGGATCTGAGTCCCTCTCGGCATAGTGTGTTACTGATGGTAGGCTTTATTACTTTCGTCCCAGCTCTTTGCAGGTCATTCATCAGGTCCCTCTGTGTAGCTCTGGGATTTTTGCTCACCGTTCTCATGATCATTTTGACCCACGGGATGAGATCTTGAGTGGAGCCCCAGATCGAGGGAGATTATCAATGGTCTTGTATGTCTTCCATTTTCTTACAATTGCTCCCACAGTTGATTTATTCAGTCTGACTGTTTGAAGCAGTGGACAGGTGTCTTTTATACAGATAACGAGGTCAAACAGGTGCCATTAATACAGGTAACGAGTGGAGGACTGAAGAGCTTCTTAAAGAAGAAGTTACAGGTCTGTGGGAGCCAGAGATCTTGCTTGTTTGTTGGTGACCAAATACTTATTTTCCACCATGATTTACAATTAAATTCTTTAAAAATCCTACAATGTGATTTCCTGGGTTTTCTTTTCTCATTTTGTCTCTCATAGTTGAAGTGTACCTATGATGAAAATTACAGACCTCTCTCATCTTTCTAAGTAGGAGAACTTGCAAAATCAGTGGCTGACTAAATACTTTTTTGCCCCACTGTATATACGGTGTGCAATATGTAGAGAATTAGTGATTAGGGCACTGTTTTGGACACCATCCTTCAAAAACGTGTTTGTAACAGTGTTACACTATACTCACTTGTTGTTAATAGGATAGTAGTTGTTGCTTACTAATGACATCAATTGAAGTATTATTGAAGGAAATCAAAAGTTTAGGAAAGTCTTTTCTTGCCTTTTTTGTCGTAAGGCACTTTTTTTTTTGCAGCATGTGGTTTACTGAGTTTGTTTTTGTCCTGGTACCGGGGCTGGTTTAAGCCTGGCGTGAACACCTGACTCCCGAAGTTTGTCATAATCTTTATGTTTTGCACGGTGGTTAACTTGCAGATGGGGAAATAAGTAAGGTGTCTTCAACAGCAACCGATTTTTGAAGTAGTTTGCAAATTGCTGTCTTTTGAGCAACTTTCATGTTTACAAAGTAAAACCAATTTTATGTGAGTCAAGATGAGAGATGTCTAGCAATTAAATGTAACAACATAGACTGTGAGGCAGGTGTTGTCTGTTTTTTGTCTCCTGGTGCAGATTGTTCACTCATTTTTAACTCCAGTCATGCATTTATATGTAGAGCGCTAACTTGAGATGTGGTGCCTGATGATGATACGTATTGCACACACCCCTATTAGATACTGAACATTTGATTACTCAGTTAGATCCAGTTACTAGCAGTATGTAGCTGCAGGTACTCACCATACACTTTTTTGGTCATATGTTTTCCTGGCAACCAAAATATGAGACCATGGGAGCAATTTTTTCACATTTGTCCCCTCCTGTGATGGATTATGTGTGTAGCTGGTGTGGCTAGAAATGCCCTTTACTGAACAGGGTTTCTTTGTCTTGTTTTAACACACAGTTTTGCTAAAGCTGACAGTTGTTTGAAGAGTTTCGCATCCTGTCACACGGAGAGAGGAAGGTGAGGGATGTGTGTGTTAAGGGTTAGCAGAATATTAAAGACGGGAAAGGTGCTACATGACTGACAGTTAGACAGGCACGAAGTCACCTTGCCAATCAGGTGACCAAAGTAAGGTCATTTGGAGTTATATGCACAAACAAGCATAGTCTCACATCTCAGTATCAGCAAACACCATACAAGCTTAGGCTGGGAAAATGCATCCTTTGTTGGTTTTCTAAACAAAAAAGAACATAAACATTAGAGGAAATGAACTTAAAAGTTAAAAGATTTTATTCTGCACACCCGAATCCACAGGTTTTAAAGCATTTTCTGGGGATAAAGTATCAAAAATGTGGGTTACCATCCAGAATCTCCCATGTGTTTCATTGTAAAGTGTCAGGGGCCATATTCAGAATCCTCTTAGAGAGCACCTCACTTAGCTTAAAGACTCCTAGCTAGGAGCTTTAGCTTAAGAGTGATTCAGAAGTGATCTCAGAGCAATTCTGAGCAAATCAGGGCAAAAACGTTTATCTCAATGAGGAGGCAGGTTGACCCGGTTGCTAGGTATGATACATTCTTCTGAAGACTGTGATTGGCTGTCAGCTTTATTCGCCAAGTATGTTTACACATGCAAGGAATTTGTTGCCGGATGATGGTGTCTCCGTACAATCTACAATTATATACAGACTATTTACACGCGCTAACAATGCAGATTTACAAATAGAATCTAGAAAAGAAATTAGAATAATATACTACATAAAGTGCAAGCATGGTTGTAAACACCAGTAATGAGTTACATATGTACTGAGGTAACCGAATGCCAAACAATACAGGACAACAGTACATTTTATGGATACAAGTTAGTTATTTATCAGTGTGATGGCATGAGGAAAGAAAAGGGACTGTGGTAGCCTAGTGGTTAAGGTACTGGACTTTGGACCAGAAGGTTCAGGGTTCAAATCCAACCTCTGCCAAGCTGCCACTGTTGGGTCCTTGAGCAAGACCCTTAACCCACAATTGCTTGGATTGTAAGACTGGCTTTCAATTGTAAGTCGCTCTGGATAAGGGCGTCTGCTAAATTCTGTAAATGTAAAATGTTTGGATAACATTTCTTCTGCCTTGTCATCTTCCCTAAACCTAACTCCTAAGCCTCCTAAAAGTCCTCCTCCCTACTCCTAACAGTGTTTGATTTTAGGAGCTCATTTAGGGGTTAAGACACTTTATGAATAAGTTTTATTTCTACTAGGATCTACTCCTCTAACTTTAAGAGAGAAACACCCAGATTTTTCTTAGAATTTTGTCACTAGGAGCTACTCCTAGTTAGGCCCCAGATCTTCATTAACCTGTCAATGCTTTATTAAAATGCTCAGAAACTTGTCGTAATTACGTTTTGCTGTGGATACAACTTAACAAGATGTGGTTTTCCCGGGGTGCTCAAAATGTTCCGTAACAGTATAACTTAATGTCACTGACAATGCAAGTGCAAACTGTGAAAAAGCTTAAAGCCATAAACAAACTTGGCTACAAACAGTGCTGGAGAGCTGTAACCCTGTAATTATTTGTTTTAATTTGGATATTAGGTATGAGTATAATGGTCTATTTTGTAATGCTAATGCATGTCCACATTATGGCTGATGTTTATGCAACGGTATCAGCAAAGTCCAGCTTTCCTTGTAGTTGCTCATTTCATTTCATACTAGATTAATTAAAAATAATGTGTGCTGGGTGAGTACCCAGTTGGATTTTATGGGCCTACCCAAGTTAATTAGTTTTCTGTCTGTGCAAGTTTTTCGAAATTAGAGATAGTTTCCTTTCGCCCCCACATGCACTCTATACGAAAATTGGGGAATATGCATGTGCTTGGTGTGTGCACCGGAGTTCTCGTTAGCAGCGATGCTAATTAACAGGAGATAAAGAAGCGGAGGTGAGAATCCTGTCGCAGAAATAGACGTGAGAGTTTTCACAAGCAGCTGCTTTCTGAAACAAGCCAAGTCAGTGTAAAATAATGGCACGTCCAATGAAGTTTCATTCAGCACCGTCTTCCTTGTATCCAGCTGAGGCAGTGTAGGAGCTTCAGCACTTCTCTGGGTCTTTTTTGTTCAACCATATTCCAACATGCTTTTTGTAGCTCATGTAACTGAGATATTTGGGCGTTTATGTTATTAATAATGGCTACCCGACGTATGGAGCATTGTTTGTGTTACTGTGGCCTTGGACAATTTCATATAGCCATCCGTCCTAGCAGCAGGAATGCAGGAAGATAAAAGAATAAGAGATAAAAGCCATAAGGGAGGGTTTAGGTAGATGTGGCCTCACACACAGCTCTTATTATCTGCGAGCCACTCTCTCAGATCATGCCTTTAACAAGACCAAATTGGCTCTCTCCATGTATTATTAGCAGTGGAGTCTGTTTGCGTCTAATCAAACCGGAGCCCTCTAGCAGATTGTGCCGTTCTTTGCACGGCTGTTTGCAGTATGGGACTTATTTACCCCAAATTTCATGCTGGAGATATTCATTGCTTTCACAGAGTGTGACAGCTCTGCGTTCTGTCACTTTCTCTTTCCAAATCACTCGTACAAATAGGAATGCCGTACACGTTTTGTCATTGATATCGGTCAAGATTTTAAGAAGATAACTACTGATTACACCAGTGATATCCTGGACAGAGCAGCGGGTTGGGGTTGTCAGTTGTTCTACGGGGCATTGACATCTATCTTCAGTTTAATCCTGGGCTGGGTAGGGATCGTTCTCCAGCTTCTCCTCCCTCAAATACAGACAGTCATGCCTGCCGCCAATGACCCAACCTGAAGGCACAGCCAGGATTCAAACCCTAGTCAGAGTGTTGATCTGGATAAACCGGATGCTATTTGTAACATACTGTGTTATAGCAGGGTAGGGAATTGTTTGTTGTGGACCTACTTTTTGGTGGAAGGTATTGTCAGTATTAAAGCATATTCAGTATGAAATTTAAGGCTTCTTTGATTTATTTTGTTTCTTTCATTGTAAAAAAAAACACGTTATATAAAACAATAGAACACTTGTCATGGTCGTGTGTTACTGTGAATAACATCAGCTGTGATTATCTATGGCACTCACCTTTGGCTTGTGCCTGCGATGTTATTTAGGATAACACGCAACCTTAAGTGCTCGCTTGCTTAATTAAGTTATTGACTTCAATTAACGTGAAAGTGAAAAAAAATCACTTTTGTATCATGATTGGCATGAAGGGACACGAGCACAGACTGATGATACCCAGAAATTTTAATGGAGAAAACACAGGCAAATGGGGAGAGCAAAATGTGCTTGTAGCTACCGACATTTTGGCCATTCGACATGTCAGTCAGACACACAAAGCTCCTCTTTATCCTGTTAGACAGACAGTATTTCTCAGTTACATTGATCATAGCCATCAGAAATGACACTGATAAAATTTGTCAGGCTGATCAATTATGTGACCACATTGCTGATAAAGAGTGTCATCGGTTTCTACCCACTGAAAGTGTTTGGCCAGATCCTCAACACTGTTCATGCAAATCCAGCTTTGCCTCCTACTCAGTAACTAAAGTGCAGAAGCCATACAATAAAATGCTTATTAAGGACCACTGAGCACCATGTTTACTGGTGGGGGTGGGAGGGGACTATATTGAAATTTTTGATCAGCACTAAATGATTCCATCCCCTTCATCAATACTTTGTAATTAGTTCCTCTGCCCCGAGCAAGGAAGTGAAGATGATTCTGACAGAGGAGCGTTTGACCCTATGGGTGATAACCATTTGTCACTCCTAACACTACAGTTAAGTACAAAAGCTTGCATCTGTGCACTTTTATCCGCAAATGAAAAAAGGAAAAGCAAAGTGTGCGTGTATCCTTCAATAAGACGGCGAGCCAAAATATAAGGTAGAACTGACAGAAAAATAAAGTGTCCAAAGGCAGAGGCCCAGGTTTTGCCTTGACCCTTTCACTCTCCATATCTGATTTGAAGAAGGCAGTGTATGATATTTGACACCAATTATTCCATATGTCAGGACAAAATCTGCCAAGTGATTTGGCAGAGTTAGAGTAGACTTCACTGTGGGGGGAATTCCAGAGCTGCTCAGAAGATACACCATGAGGTTAAAAGCTAGGTTAAAGAGGAAAACATTGTTTATTAGAGAATATTTATGTCAGAAAAAGCTGCATACCTTCCCCATCCATTGTAATACTCTATTTATATGCTGTGTGATATGTGAGGAATGTCTGAGGCATCTAACAAACGTACACACACCGGCCACTTGCTAGTACCAGGGTACTCTTTTGCCTTTGGAACTGCCTTAATTATTTGTGGCATAGATTCAAGATTTTGGTCCATATTGACAGATTTGTCAGCTGCACAACCATGATGTGAAACTCCTATTGCCATATCAAAGGTGATTTATTGGATTGGGATCTGGTACAGGAGGAGGTCATTTGAGTACAATGAATTCACTGTCATGTTAAAAAAAACAGATGATTTGAGCTCAGTGGCACGGCATTTACAAGATGGTCACAAAGCAATAGACCTGGTCAGCAACAATACTCAGCTAGGCTGTGGTGTTTAAACAATGCTCAGGACCCAGAGTGTGCCAAGAAAACATTCCCCACACCATTACACCACCAGCAGCAGCCTGAACCGTTGATATAAGGCAGGATGGACCCATGCTTTCATGTTGTTTACACCAAATTCGGACCTTTTCATCCAAATGTCGCAGCACAATCAAGACTCATCAGTCCAATCAATGTTTTTCCATTTGTTTTTATTTTGGTGAGTCTGTGTGAATTGTAGACTCAGTTGCCTTTTCTTAGCAGACAGGAGTGGCACCCGGTGTGGTGTTCTGCTGCTGTTGCCCATCTTCTTAAAGGTTTGATGTTCAGAGATGCTCTTCTGCATACCTCGGTTGTAACGAGTGGTTATTTGAGCTATTATTGCCTTTGTATCAGCTCGAACCAGTTTTGGCATTCTGCTCTGACCGCTGGCATCACCGCTGTTTCCGCTACATACAGTGGGGCAAAAAAGTATTTAGTCAGCCACTGATTGTGCAAGTTCTCCTACTTGGAAAGATGAGAGAGGTCTGTAATTTTCATCATAGGTACACTTCAACTATGAGAGACAAAATGAGAACAAAAATCCAGGAAATCACATTGTAGGATTTTTTAAGAATGTAATTGTAAATCATGGTGGAAAATAAGTATTTGGTCACCCACAAACAAGCAAGAT
>JAJAGP010006388.1:0-22148 GCA_025084515.1 Ancistrus triradiatus | reverse complement strand
TGCTATGGATGCAGTGTGTTGTATAAGTCCAACGATGTAGTTGCAAAAATGCTAAAGAAAGATTCTATACACAGCACTCGCTGAATCCAGCATTATTCTCAGTATGTTTACTCATTTTGCTGAGACAACCAATGCATAGGGATTTTGTTTCTTTAAAATTTCCAACAGCCTAACACATCTTATTGGCCTGCAATTTGAATGCAATCTGTTTAAATACAGAAATGGTTTCCTATTGAATAGAATCAGTTTGATTAGTTATTCCTTCCTCAGAAGTATAATGATCTGTCCAAATATAAAATGTACATATATTTTATATGCTGTATATACCTGTTATTAGGAAATTATAAACATGACGGACAGTTTTTAACATCATATAAAATAAACGTACTAGCTAATCCAGTATACTGTCTCCGTTTGAAAGACACAATATGCATATACAGTGGGAACCAAAATTGAGACCACTAGTGGAAATGCTTGTTTGGGTCTTTGTGGAGAAAGATTCATACTGCAGCAGGATAATGACTGAATACAAACATCAAAGCTTTGCAACAACTAGTTGAAAACCAAAGAACAACAAGGATTACTGACTCTCTTAGACATTCTTCAAAAGTCACGTGACCTAAACTCAATTTATGGGGGCAATAGAAAACAGAAAAAGCCCAGCAATCGGTAACAACAAAAGATGCTTTTTTTGAATATTGTGAAATCATACATGGACCTTCAGATTTCATAAAAACTAGTGTAGTCCAGCTGTCATTGCTGCTTGAGTGAGAAAATATCAGATACTAAATAAATCTGATTTTAGGTAATTTTTATAAACTCCAAAGATTTACTTTTTCACTTAACTTACTATGCTAATTCTATGATTTGTAATTAAAATTAGTACTTATAAAAATGCTAAATATAAGCATTTTCCCTAGTGGTTTCAAACTTCTGGCCTACTCTGTATTATCTTCTTCTTTCCTCGCGGTTCAAGTCCCGCTTAATGCGGGGTCCGCTCGCCCACTATCATTTGATGCGGCCGAGAATACTCCAGCCGACGCGCCGCCCCGTCTGCCGCCAGCGACCACACTCAAACTAGGCCAATTTAGTGTAATCAATCAACCTATGTGGGACTGTGGGAGGAAACCGGAGTACCCGGAGTAAACCCACGCAGACACGGGGAGGACATGCAGACTCCACACAGAAAGGACCCAGGCCACTCCACCCTGGAACTGAACCCAGGACCTTCTTGCTGTGAGGCGGCAATGCTACCCACTGAGCCACCGTGCCGCCTGCCTATTCTGTATTATACTCAAACTAATCCCACATCAAAAAGGCAGTATCTGGTACAATGAGAAACATGTATAATACAAGGTCAAATGTACCTGGATGATATAACTACTTCTCCCATACCATCATAGCTACCATCCTGGCATTCTGAATGCTATAAAGAGCAGCCATCAGTAAAATCTAAATCATATTTCTCTTGTCTTTGTGATTGTATAAGCTCTCAGTATATTTTGGTACAATTTGAGTTTTATTTGCAACACCTTTTTTAAAGGGCTTTTATTTTCTTAGAATTAAAGTCTATTTAACTTTCATTAAAGGTATTCATTTCTAAACCCTATTAATTAATTATTCTGTATCTCTGTTGGTCAAATATAGTGATTGTGCTATTTTTACCCATCTTTTCCAATAATTCTGTAGCTGATTGTACTGAATGTGTTTTGCATTATAGAGGTGATAGGTTTATTATGGTTTATTTACACTTATGGGGAATATTGTTAAAGCTTTAAAATCACTGCTTCCTTCTTTATTTTGACCTGTAGCACATGTGGTTTAATGAAATAAGGCCAGATGTTTTATTCAGAGCATATTTCACTGGCATGTAGTTGATTATTTAACAACTGTTACTGATGATATTGATAACTGTGTATACTTTCACATAAAGCCCTCTGGCACATAAACTAATTACTAATCCTTCTAAAACACCATATTTGCATAATTTGAATAATTTTTAATCACTGATTGAGAGGTGACCATCGTGCAAATATACACTCACCAATCAATTAGGTACATCTCCTTGTTTCTACACTCATTGTCTACTTTATCAGTTCCACTTACCATATAGAGTACAGTGCAACAGTCATAGGCATTCTATGTTTGTCAGTTTATATTCTGCTTCTTCTTTGTTTAAGTTTTAGTGGTATCTGCACTTCGCAGTTCTACAGTTATAGACTGTAGTTATCTGTTTCTCTGCATACTTTGTTAGTCCCCTTTACTCTGTTCTCTAATGGTCAGGACCCCCATAGATCAGGTGCTATTTGGGTGGGGGACACTGAAGTGGTGATGGTGTGTTAGTGTGTGTTGTGCTGGTATGAGTGGATCAAACGCAGCAGTGCTTCTGAAATTTCTAAGCACCTCAGTGTCAGTACTGGACTGAAAATAATCCACCAACCAAGCATGTCAGGCCACCAGCATCCTGTAGGCAGCTAGTAGATGAGCTGCTGTCTCTGATTTCTGCAAAGTGGAGCAATATGGTAGATGTGTGCAATAGAGTGCACTGTGAGTGAACACAGTGTTTTAAAGCAGTGTTGTCCAATCGTACCAACAATCCAATCGTACCAGCAAAACACACACAGACCACCACCACTTCAGTGTCATTGCAGTTCTGACAATGATCCACCACCCAACTAGTACCTGATCTGTGGTGGTCCTGTGTATGTAGTATGTAAGTATGTAGATAAGCCGATGGACCACAGGCTGTACTTGTAGAACTGCAAAGTCAAGTCAAGTCAAGTCAGATCTATTTATATAGCGCTTTTTACAATGGAGCATTGTCTCAAAGCAACTTTACAAGTTTAGATTATCTCCTAATAACTACGTCCAATCCCAAATTGAGCAAGCCTAGGGCGACAGTGGCAAGGAAAAACTCCCTGAGTATTATAGGAAGAAACCTTGGGAGGACCAAGGCTCAAAAAGGGACCCAACCTCCTTGGGCGGCGTAGATGATAAATCTAAGAGCGAAACATAATAACATAAGTGCATGTGTATGGTAAGTGGAACTGATAAAATGGACATTAAGTGCAGAAACAATGAGATGGACCTAATAAAGTGACCAGTGAGCGTAATTGGATACATGCTGTTTTCATAATGTACATTCTCACATATTATACAGTGATTGGCTATGATTGTGATGGGCTGTGATGGCCTCAATTTAACTGTGATTAATCATTAAAGAAGCTATACTACATTCTCTTAAACGTTTATTTAGCTGAAGTTCTTGCTTTAAACGCATGTTTTGTTATTCATTTTAATTGCAGATGCAAAGTAGGATGAAGCTTATTGCAGAAAATTATGAAGATGGGCACCATCATCCCCACCACATTCATCATCCTCACCACGCTCACCATCGAGGACCATCGAGAGGACCACCCTCCCACAGCAATCATCAACCTCAGCTAGAGCAGGTGAGATGCTCATCAATGCTGTCAGTGTTTAAAGCCTGTGCTCTGCATGGCATGGCCTTAGGCCTGCAGTTGGAAGATGAATGTGCAGCTGGTACACTGTAAGTTATATGTGTACAAGTTTTATTAGCCCCTGTGCTGACTTGTGCTGCAAATTAACCAGACTTGACTAGACTTGACCTCTTTCATTCTGGCACAAAATGGTGACCTAGTTCCAGTAAATGACTACAATCGCTCTTGCTCTGCTGTTACTCTACAATTTTGATGAAAGTGTGCCCTAGATTAGATCAGCACTGAATTCTTTCACAGGCAGCAGAGTTCGACCATAAATGACCAAAGGAAAGAAGGGGGAAGTTGTTTGTAATTGTTCGATTGCGAGCTTTGGCTGTAAATTCCTACCATGTGGTTGCTACTGATTATAGGAATGCAGGCTTTTGAATAATTTACGAAATGTAAAGCTGATCGCACACACACACACACCACGGTCTCACTATCTTTGTGGGGAACGCCCACTGACATAATGATTACTGTAGCTGATTAATGAAACACCTACAGCTACCCCTAACCCAAAAGAAACTTGCAGGTTTAGTAAAAAAAGCAAGTTTTCCTTGTGGGGACCAGCAAAAGATCCTTACAAAGTCAAAAATGTCAGATCTTTCTATTCTTGTGGGGACATTTGGTCCCCAAAATGTAATATAAACATGGGCACACACACTCACACACATACTTTCTAGTCACATAATGATTACTGCAGCTTATTAATGCTACACCTTTAACTAGCTCTATGCCTAACCTTAACCTCAGTACCCAAAACAAACACTCTTGGCTCTTTTAGTTTTTCAAATAAAAGTCAAGAGTTGTGTACAAAAAAGCAGTTTTCCTTGTGGGGCCAGCAAAAAGGTTTAAAAAAATCATGGGCTGCATTCGTAGAGATTCTAAGAATACCCTTAGACAGCTCCTAGCCTAGCTTAAAAACTCCTAGCTAGAAGTTTTAGCTTAAGAGTGATTCAGATTCAGACCACGCAAAACCTTTTATCTCAATGAGGAGGCGGGGTTGAGAAGGTCCAGGGTTCAAATCCCACCTCTGCCAAGCTGCCACTGTTGGGTCCTTGAGCAAGACCCTTAACCCACAATTGCTTGGATTGTAAGACTGTACCAATTGTAAGTTGCTCTGGATAAGGTCGTCTGCTAAATGCTGTAAATGTAAATGCTAGGTATGACGCATTCTGTTGAAGATTGTGATTGGTTGTTACCCTCGTCACTCTCTCTCTCTCTCTCTCTCTCTCTCTCTCTCACACACACACACACACACACACACACACACACACACACACACACACAAACGCACTCTGAATCAGGGAAATACTGTATAGCCTATTATAAGCCTTTGAAATAATAGGCATAGGTTATTTTTGCGTAGTTTACACTAATCACGCACATGGTTTATTTGCTTTAATTTATTAACAATGTATTTACAACGCTGATAGTTTTTGTAGCGTATACTTAATGTGTTCGACAGCCTATGAAGTGGAGAAAATGCATCTCCGCTGTTTTCAGGTGATTAGCCATGTGTAATCTATTTAGCTGTAGGGGTTGGTTCGTACATAACATTAATTCCGGGTGTTACACCATCGTTGCACTTGGTAGGAGATGTGAGCGCATCTCTAATAAGGTCAACCGCAAACATTATTCCTGCACGATCTAATCTGTAGTGTTTGATTAACTCACTGTTATTCAGTGTTTGGAGAATGTTTCTTCTGCCTTGCTGTCTTTCCTCTGTTTTTTTCTCTGCTTAATAGAACTCCTAAGCCTCCTAAAAGTCCTCCTCTCTACTCCTAACAGTTTTTTTACCTTAGGAGCTCTTTTAGGGGTTAAGATACTTCATGAATAACTTTTAACTTTACTAGAATCTACTCCTAACTTTGAGAGAAACTCCCATAATTTCGTCACTAAGAGCTACTCTTAGCATTAAGAATCTTTATGAATTCGGCCCCAGGTCTTTGTATCCTTGTGGGGATATTTGGTCCTTCCAATGATTTATAAACTTGCCTCCCCTCACACACAATCACAAAAGCCCTTCCCTGCTAACAGGGAATTCAGTTAGAATTGTGTGTGTTCCTTGTGGTATTGTCTTTCATGTATGCTGTGTTTCAATTTTTTTTAGTAGAAAATCATAGTGTGTTGAATCAAAGAGTTATGAACAGTGAAATGGCACTCTGCGATAAATGGTTGTGATAAGGGGATGTTTACCATGATTTAAATGTCTCCTTGTATGAAATCGCCACTTTTCCATGCTGATCATCAATTTAATACAAATATGTTTGGATTCAGCAACCGTGAGGATACTTTCTCTGTGTATACACACGCAAATACACACACATATGCACGCACTTACACATACACTCACAAACACACATAAACAGACTTTATGTGTATCATTTTAAGCTCCCTTCAGGACAAACAAATGCTTTGGTGGTGAGAAAGCTAGCTGTCATCATTGCCATAATCATCACTGTGTGGGTAGTGTGTATATGTGTGCACTGCTAAGAGAGGTGTGCGAAGGCTATGTTCCAGACACTGCACCTGACAGGTCGTAATCATATCAAGTCGAAGATTAATTACACACTCATTTTCTCCGGC
The DNA here is from genome assembly GCA_025084515.1 of Ancistrus triradiatus. Lineage (NCBI taxonomy): Eukaryota > Metazoa > Chordata > Actinopteri > Siluriformes > Loricariidae > Ancistrus > Ancistrus triradiatus. The sequence goes on along the minus strand of JAJAGP010006388.1, from coordinate 16,059 downwards.
TTGTGCAATGCACAGACACACATAAACACACACTTTCTCCCTGTCTCTCTCTCACCAGTTGTAATACAGTAATAAGAGTGAGATTTATGGCTGTCATGGAGCCCTTCTCTAGTGTCACTGGGGGAGTCCCCTCAGCCCACACACAGTTAAAGCTTTGTTTCCAAAGAAATTATACCATGTTTCCTCAATGTACTTTTCTCAAAGCCACCAATTTCTTTTAGTATATAAATACTTTCAGTTATATTAGTCATACGTTTTAAATTTAAGAGAAATACAACCTATCTGGAAAAGAAAATCTAACTAAGCTAAGTCATGAAGGTTAATGGTCAGACCAGATTGCCTAATGATATTTATTAAATTGAAAAATCTAAACACAATGAATTGAGAAGTACAGGCCACATGAACACATGCTTAGTTAACCCCCTTTACTCTGCTCTCTAATGGTCAAGATCTCCACAGGACCACCACAGATCAGGTACTATTTGGGTGGTGGAACATTCTCAGCACTGCAGTGACACTGTATGTTTGTGTGTGTTTTGCTGGTACGCCTGGAGACAGAGACGACTCAGACACAACAGTGCTGCTGGAGTTTTTAAACACTGTGTTCACACTGTACACTCTATTAGACGCACCTACCATATTGCTCCACCTTGTAGATATAAAATCAGAGACAGTAGGTCACCGGTTGATGCATAGATTGTGTTAGTCATCCGTTAATCTTTTATCAGTGCTCATAGGATGCTGCCTACAGGATACTGGTGGCTGGACATTTTTGGTAGGTGGACTGTTTTCAGTCCAGCAGTAACAATGAGTGACACTTTGTTTAAAAACTCCAGCAGCACTGCTCTGTCTGTTCCAGCCGTATCAGTGCAACACGCCACTAACACACCACAACCACTATCAGTGTCACTGCAGTGCTGAGAATGATCCACCACCCATAGTGTACCTCATCTGTGGTGGTCCTTACTAGTTGCAGTGAGAATATAAATATTGAAAAATTATAAAAATATTGAATCCCACCAGGGTTAATTAATAATATAGACAACATTTTGCATCCCACCAGCATTAATAAATAATATAGACAAATTAATAAATATTTCATTGACACATGTTTAGGAAACTAAAGGGTAAGTCTGGCTTCCCGTATAGTCATACGACAGTGTAAACTTAAATCACCTGTGCAGTACAAAACCATGTATGCACAGGTAGCATGGTGGCTCAAGAGTTTAGCACTCTAGAGATCCCTGGTTCAGTCCCGACCTCAGACTTCACCTTTGTGCAGATTGCGTGTCCTCCCTGTGTCTGTGTGGGTTTGCTCTGGGTACTCTGGACTGTGGCAGCCTAGTGGTTAAGGTACTGGACGGACCAAAAGGTCCAGGGTTCAATCCCACCTCTGCCAATCTGCCACTGTTGGGTCCTTGAGCAAGGCCCTTAACCCACAATTGCTTGGATTGTAAGATTGCATCAATTGTAACTCGCTCTGGATAAGGCCATCTGCTAAATGCTGTAAAATGTAAATGTACTGGTTTCCTCCCACATTTCAAAGACTTTTCTGTTAGTTTGGTCATTCATTAGGGTAGAGTTTGTTGCTCTAAATTTCCCCAGTGTCTTGTCTGACCAGTTTGTTAAACCCTTGAGTTCTGGTCACGAATGTTTCCACTAATGCTGATTTGACGTAAATAAACAAATAATATATGTACAATAACTGCCACTGGACAAGAATCTGCTGATAATTTGACATGCTCCACATTCTCTAGCTCTATAGCCAGACACAGGAGTTTTAGAAAATGGGAACAGGATTAAAACAAAGACTCACTAATTCACACAGAGGCGAGTCATTGTCTGGAGTGTCTGGAGTTGCTCCCACTTTTTGTTGTTGCTTTACACTCATTGACAAAAAATAACTCACAAAGGAATTGTTGCAACTGAATGAAACTTTATATGTATGAATGCAGTTATGATATATGTGAGTGATTGCAATATTAGAGCAATCGGATATTGGAGAAAAATGTACAATTGAAAGGAGGCTCTAGTATCCTGTTAGGCCACCTCTAGCCTGGATACAAGATGAGATACAGTTGGGCACTGGAAGCAGACAGGTTCTCTATGTTATCCTGTGCCACATTTGTCCATAGATGTGGCAGCTGGACCTGTAGATTCACGTTCATCACAGCAGCAGTTGGGGCAGTGTGTTGCTGCCCAGCAACGGCAAGATTGAAGCGGTGACCACGATGCCTCCAAAGTCAAACCCGATTGCCATTTGATCCCAAACAGAACCTGGATTCATCACAGTTCCAGTGCATAGCGATCCACATTTCTCATTCACGACACAACTGCAAACGAAGGTGACGGTTGCTGGCTGTCAATGGCAGGACACATAATGGTCACTGAAAGAAAGAAAGAAAATTTCTTTCTGCTAACTGCCTGGAAGTGGTTCGAGCAGAGACAGGGGTGTGTCGGGAAGGTGCCACCTCTATCTGGATGGTGGACAATGAAACTGTGGGAACTGCTTGTGCTTGTCGGTGGACCTCTCTAATGGTGATCTGACTGGGCCGTCCAGAGCCGGTTTACCGTGTGTGTGTGTAACCATTGCTCCCAACACCTCCTAACAGCTACTTCAGAATGGCCTAGATCGTGGGCAAATTGCTTCTCTGAGACCAACAATGCATTCCCTCTCAAAGTCAGTCAGCTGGGCAAAATGTCTTTGAGTATCTCATAGAGGCAGGTCTAACAGTCAACAACCTCCCACCTAGAGGTTAATTACCAAAAAATGGCCACTGAGAGCCTTTTTACAGGGCAGCAGGGAAAACAATTTTCCGCCCTCTTGTGCCAAGACCCAGTGTCTAATCAGACCACACCTGTAATCAGATACATATTTACTTGAGACTTAACTGCATGGCGAGTTTTGCACTTTTTCTTGTTGTGCATATAACTCAAAGCGGGGCAGCTTATGATTCTCAGGGCTTCTCTGGGTGGAGGCTGGATTTGAGGATTGTTACAATGTCCCAAATCGGGGATTCCCCTATGGTATACAACTTATGTAATAAATATGGGAGGTCTCACCAGTAATGTTGAGGCCTTGGATTGACCACTCATAATGATCAGTGTGGACACACACAATAATACACAAAAAAGAGCCATTCAAAAGGAGCCATTATATTTGAATGAGTCCACACCAAAACCTCTGGTACCACATATGTAATGTCTAGAGTTGTCAGTTTATGGAATATTCTGCTTAACCCTTGCAGTTTCTGGATCATGTAGGAAACCACACCTAGCTATGTGGTCTAAATCTTGACTCCATTTGGACACAGTAAGAATTTGTATACATATTCATGCGTAGATGCGGGCACAGTGTGCAGACCAAAATTTGTCTGGGGTAATGCTTGCTTTTAACCACATCTGTATGAACACAATTTCATTACCATGCATTCTCCGCATTCATACATCCTCAAAAACTACTCCAAAGGGCGTGCATGCTGCGCTACAAGAAACATGATACTCATTGAATCCCTACATATGGTGAAATAGATTGTGTTGTAAATGGAATAAGAATATGTATAAATTGAAACCTGATAAATATAACAGCACAATTATTTTGTTCATTTTCTACATCTGCTTCATAAATGCTTAATCCAAGACAGGTCGTGGAGAATCAGAGCCTCACCCAGCAACACAGCACTAATCCATTTGCAGGACAACACGATTCCATGGATTGCTAAATAGTGCTACAACGACCTATATCTAACCGTAACATCAGGAACCGAATGGAGACATTTTGTACTCTTTTGGTTTTCAAAGAAAGTTTGTGGATTTCCTGCAAACAGCAAGTATTTTTAACCCATGGAGATCAAACAAATGTCCCCACAAGGTAAAGAATGTCAGCTCTTTTCTATCCGAGTTTGGGGGACATTGGTCCTCACAAATAATGATATGACAGTTTTACATTTAACATTTACAGTTTACGAGCATTTAGCAGACAAGCGCCTTATCCAGAGCGACTTACAATTGGTACAGTCTTACAGGGGCAATCCCAGCAATTGTGGGGGGTGTTAAGGGATCTTCCTCAAGACCGCGAGCAGTGGTACAACCTTAAACAGATTGAATGGGACAAAATGGCCACAAGGTGACTAATGGTCAGCCCTTTCTGTCCTCAGGGAACATTACCGCACTAGACCCCATACTATATGACAAACCTGATCAAGCCACACACACAAGGTGTGGACGGTTTTTTGGAGATGCCAGGTGACATTTGACAATCTGAGACAAAAACCAGAGTACTCTCTAGGAAGCCACCCCAGACAATGGGCATAACAATGCAAAGTCCATATAGGCAGTTTTTGGGCCAGAAATCGACAACTTGGGGATCTTTGAGAAGATGAATATTCGCTGTGAGGTACCATCAACTGACTGCTGTGCCACTGTGGCACCCACAACAACCACACAATTAGTGATGTACTACTTTGACATGTAATTAGTAGTATATGCGTTTTTGGAATGCTACCTTTGCAAACATTTAATAAGCAAAACAGCTCATTCTGAATCCATGCAGTGTTCTTATTACAGAGCTTTACTTAAATCTGTTAGGCATATACCACCTACTGGCATATTGAGGCAGCATGTAGTGCTTATTTACCAGGTCTTTGTTTTTATAGTGTTACATAGACTTATATAAAATGCTGTGCCTTCTGCATCTACAACATTTCAGGAATGCAGTTTCTTTCTCGTATATAAGGTTTCATATCAAAACGTTATTAATGTCCTTTAATGAAGTTTTAGAAGACTCCCTGTCTGCCTAGTTAAGTCCACGTTCGGTCCCCTTATTGATGGAGAGGAGGCCAGCTAGAGAAGCGTGTTTACAAAAACATCGAAACACACAGAGATCTTTTTAAAGATATGGGAATAGCAGACGAGCTTGTAAAAGTCTGTTTAGATCTCCGGTTTCTACTGTAAGACTGTAAAAAGTGCAGATGGGGATATGGCTTGAACGAGTGAAGGTAGCATGTCAAACATGCTGGAAAAAGTACAACTAAATGAACATTACGGCAGGTAGCTTGACTAGAGTTTATAGAACTGAATTTTTTAGGTTTAATTAGCAAAAAAAGTGGGGCTGGGGCTTGGAACCTAAAAATACATAGTGGTTAAACCTTAATGGTGCAATAAAAAAAAATGTCATAATTTTTTAAAACGATTTATTTTTTTCGTTTTTTATTTTCTTTGCTGTCATAGATGTTTCCTCCTAACATTCCCTAGGACAATGGTTCCCAAACGTTTTTTGCAGTGCCCCCTTTTTGTAGATATTTTCAAGCCCCAACCCACCCTGGCACACACCTACAGTGGTGCTTGAAAGTTTTGTGAACCTTTTAGAATTTTCTATATTTCTGCATAAATATGATCTAAAACATCATCAGATTTTCACCACAAGTCCTAAAAAAGTCGATAAAGAGGAACCCAGTTAAAAATGAGACAAAATATTATACTTGGCCATTTATTTATTGAGGGAAATGATTCAATATTACATATTAGTGAGATGGCAAAAGTAGGTGAACCTTTGCTTTCAGTTTCTGGTGTGACCCCCCCCTGTGCAGCAATAACTGCAACGAAAACGTTTTCCTGTAACTGTTGAGCAGTCCTGCACACCGGCCGTCGAGGATTTTTAGCCATTCCTCCATACAGAACAGCTCCCTTCAACTCTGGGGTGTTGGTGGTTTCCTCACATTAACCTGCTCACTTCAGGCCCTTTCCACAACATTGTCAATTGGATTAAGGTCAGGACTTTGACTTGGCCATTCCAAAAACATTAACTCTTTATTCTTCTTTAACCATTCTTTTTGGTAGAACGAACTTGTGTGCTTAGGGTCATTGTCTTGCTGTATGACCCACCTTCTTCTTGAGATTCAGTTCATGGACAGATTTTACTGATATTTTTCTTTGGAATTCTCTGATATACTTCAGAATTCATTGTTTTGTCAATGATGGGAAGCCGTCCTGGGCCCAGATGCAGCAAAACAGCTCTAACCATGATACTACCCACCACATGTTTTCACAGATAGGATAAGGTTCTAATGCTGGAATGCAGTGCTTTTCCTTTCTGCAAACATAACTATTTTCTTTTAAACCAAAAAGGTTTATTTTTAGTCTCATTCCGTCCACAAAACGTTCTTTCAATATCCTTCTGGCTTGTCCACGTGATCTTTAGCGAACTGCAAATGTGCACCATCCTTCCTGATGGTGGACCGATGAATTAACATTAGCCAAGAGTGTTCAGTTGCTTAGAAAGTTACCCCTGAGTCTTTTGTTGCCCGACCTCTCCTGGGGAGGGTAACAATGGTCTTGAATTTCCTCCATTTGTACACAATCTGTCTGACTGTGAATTGGTGGAGTCAAAACTCTTTAGAGATGGTTTTGTAACCTTTTCCAGCCTGATGAGCATCAGCAACTCTTATTGTGAGGTCCTCTGAAATCTCCTTTGTTCGTGCCATGATACACTTCCACACGCATGTGTCATGAAGAGCAGACTATGATAGATCCCTGTTCTTTAAATGAAACAGGGTGCCCACTCACACCTGATTGTCATCCCATTGATTGAAAACACCTGACCTGATGCTAATCCTAGTGGTTCACATACTGTTGCCACTCACTAATATGTAATTGTTGATCAGTTTCCTCAATAAATAAATGACCAAGTATAATATTTTTGTCTCATTTGTTTAACTGGGTTCTCTTTATCTACTTTTAGGACTTGTGTGAAAATCTGATAATGTTTTAGGTCATATTTATGTAGAAATATAGACAATTCTAAAGGTTTCACAAATTTTCAAGCACCACTGTCTGGAATTTGTTGTAAATAAAGCTGGAACTTGTTAATGAACAGAACAAAATAAAGTGACAAATCACCTTTACAGTGGAATTATCACAAGTGACATGCATTATGTATCTTTATTTTTTTACTGTATAACATAGCAGTGCTCAAACATGCCTCATTCATGTGACTTTCTGCACTGCCTGCATCACCTCTGCACCCCCACTGACCTAGGAGAAATAGAATAAGACCAAAAAGAGACATGAATACATTTGAAATTAAAGGAGATAAGAGTTCATCTTAAAAGGTTCACTGGTTACAATCTCAGCCTCAGGTTTGAACACAGGACACAGGTGTAAGCATGACTTGGATGAGATGCCATTCTGTCACAGGGCTTATTACAGGTTGCTGTTGCAGTACTGGTGGATGATCCCCTGACATGAATCACCTCAGACACAGCCAAACATGTGACACCCAACCAAGTCAGAAGGCATTCCCAGGAAATTGTTTAGAGAAAGTTTATGGGGAGAACCATTGAGTGCCAAGGCATTAACTAATGGGCTAGCATGGGAATTATTTGCCAGATTATAGTTGTATGAAAAGTACTGTGCTTTAAACCAAAGAAAAGTAATTACGAGAAATGTTTAAGTTCATTTTGAGGGGTTTTGACACTTTTTTCCAGCAGCACATAAACATGAGAACCAGCATGTTGGCAGATCTGGGCACATTGTGAGTCTTTATTTACAGGTTACTGGAGGCTTTTTACTTATGACAAAAAAACTGAGAAAAAGTTTTCTTAAGTAAAAGGCTTTTTTTTTTGCTTTCCATTTGATCTCACTTTTGTCGAGGATAAACTACAGAGATGTTAAGGAGATCTCTTTGTGACTTTGTGTTTTTTATGGGATTTGCACATAACATATCAGGCCAACATCTATCAGGCTGGCTAACTGCTCCAAGTGTCCATTGTCATTTCATCCTTAAATATATTCATCCTTGATTTAAAAACTTAATTAGTGCCATTACTGGTTAAGTAGCTACATCGCATTTTATAAAGCAAGTCTGTTTTAAACTGTTAAACTGAATGAAACACTGGAAGTGATATTTAATGTGCATTGTAGGACAAGTGAAACAAAAGCATTAATTAAAGCCTGGCTTACAATTAAGTCATTTAACACACTGCACTCTCATCAGTTTATCTGTATCTACCCTCTCATCTCCATGTGTGACCCCTCTGACCTGTACCCTTTTTTTGGGAAGTTCATTGCAGGTCAGGATCGATCTCCTGAGGTGTGACTGTTTTTCTTTCAAACACACTCCTCCTCATTGCTCCTTTATCTGCCTCTTTAATCTGAGTATGATTAATCGCTCTATTTGTTTTGCTCTGAAAGAGACTTGGAAAGAGTGAAAGACAGCGGGGCAAAGAGGAAGAAGGAAAGACGGGTGATTAATGTTGATGAAGAACTGGGGATCACTGCTTGGCTAGGCCTGTCAGATGGATCTACTCAAAGCCATTGCAACACACACACACAGACACACACACACACACAGACACACACACACACACACAGGCTTGGTAAACATAATGTATGTTTTGGGGACTTTCCATTGACATGGCTACTATAGCTTGTTAATGCTACACCTTCACCTAACCCGATCCCTAACCATAACCTCAGAATGCCAAAGCAAAGAACATTGCAGTTTTTGTACCTTTAATGTAAAAAATGTTAAGACCATCACATGCTTGTGGGAACATTTGATGCTCTCAATGATATATAAACTTGGCTCTCTCAAACACACACACACACACACACACACACTTTCTCTCTCCTATAACTATTCCCATAACCACCAGTTCTTTTGGCCCTGTCTATCAGCTAATACTAAAAATCAGTAAGTTATGATTCGAGTCAGACCGATTTCTTTATTGAGCTGAATTCTATAATGAGCCCACAGACATTGCTTGCTGTCAACAAGACTAATCCATTATGACCCCAATCCCCTAATTACCAAAATAAAATAAATGATGGGTAGTGAGGATCCAGGAACATCTCAGATTCTGGAAGATTTAAGTGCAGAGTGGATTTCGGTTTCATAGTCTTCACTACTTCAAGCAATTACTCATTTTCAGGGCTGCATAAATTTGAAATTCATTAACAAGGTCATAAAATGTAACCAAACATTAAGGCTAGCTAGTTAATAGCTGGGAAGAAATAACACAACAAAGCAAATACTAAATCCCGTGTTGAAGTGCAGGTGATGCCATACAAACAGACTTCTGAGTCAAGTATGAATGCATGTATAAATAACTGATGTGCACATACTATAACTGTCTGCTTTTGTTATAACCTGAAGGCTAGTGATTTGTCAGCTGTTTTGAATCATGTATGGGAAATGTGCCAAATCCACCCTACTCCTGATTCTATGAGCTTCATATCAGTAATGATGAATAATAATAAATGAATAACATTTACTCATAAGACTTTTGTTTCCTTGCACTTTACACGTGGCTTTCTTCTCTACACCTTCACTGAAAAAATACCTTTATTATAAAATATCAGTTTTAGTACTGTATTGTACTGTACTGACTATTGTGTGTTTTGGAGATGGCTCCATGTCCATCTGTCATCTGTTTCATTTACGTCTCTTACTTCACAAGACATGCATTAGGTTAACTGATTAAAATGGCCTGATCTGAGTATGTATGAATAGTTTCGAAGTAACCTTGTGTATCAATTCAACCTTGTGTCTATTGTAAAAATAGCACTTGATGCTGAACGTGACATTAAATAAACCGACCAAACAAACAAAGTTGTTGTCCACAATACATTGTGAAATCGGCATAGAGTAACATAAGTGTTGATTATGACTATCATTTCATTATTATAGATTTATAATAGCTTATACCTTATATACAGCATGCACTGGACCACGGGCCTATATGCATTTGGATGCATAAAGATGCATCCCTGTACTATCCCTAACACTGCCAATAGGCCAGCTTGCTTTTGTCACAGGTCAACATGAGTGAGATTTCCATAGCCGAGTCTTGATTTGCGATATTGTATTCAAATAAGTTTTATTTCATAATAGTATAGTCTTTCAAAATAGATCTACTTTTCTAGCTCTTGACAGACCCTTTTACCTTGTATCGTGAAATTGCTGTAAATAAACCAGAATGGCCACAACTTAAGGCTGCATCTCAAACTGCATATACAGGAAATCACATTGTTGATTTTTAAAGAATTTAATTGTAAATCATGGTGGAATAAGTATTTGGTCACCCACAAAGCAAGATTTCTGGCTCTCACAGACCTTAATTTCATTCACACCCTTAAGAAGCTCTTCTTTCCTCCACTCGTTACCCTGTATTAATGGCACCTGTTTGACCTCATTATCCTGTATAAAAACCCCTGACCTCATCCCGTGGGGTCAAAATGATCATGAAAATGGTGAGCAAAAATCCCAGAACTACACGGAGGGACCTGATGATGACCTGCAGACAGCTGTGACCAAACGAACAAAGCCTACCATCTTACACCTACGCCGATATGGACCTGTTTATGGCCAGTAATGCCAGGCAACATCTGACGCATGCCAGAGAGCATATGGATGAATCCAGAAAGGATTAGAAGAATATCATGTTGGTCAGGATTGAAACCCAAAATAAACTTTTTTTTGGTAAAAACTCACTCGTCAGGTTTGATGCTGAGCTGTATGTAGGTCCCATTAAACAACGTACCTCTTGAAGCAAGGGGACAGGAAACGACTGATCCGTGTTAAGGGAAGAATGATCGGGCACCATGTAATTGGTGAGATTTTAAGCCGCCAATGCTTTTTTTCCCATCAGTGAGCATTGAGGACGTTGTCACCCCTCTACCAGCGCCGTTCCCGACACACACCATTCTCCACGCTCGTCCTCGCCTGTCTACTATACCTGCACCTGTTCCCGTTCCCGCAACCTGTTCTCCGCTCCGACCTCCCTCCGCTACCATACATATACCACCACTCATTCACATTCACGCCGCTACACAACTAGGTTCCCACCTCGTTCAACTAGCTCCTATAATAAATTATCAGTGATTGTACCTGTGATTTCTGCCTCGTGCCTCTTATCTGCTCCCCGCGTTTGTCTCCTGCCTACCGCGCCATTACAGTTTGTGTAGCCTGTACATGGAGACAGCGGCTAGCAGCCCAAGCCCCACCGCGGGTTCGGCAGAGCAGCTCGCCGAACTCCGTTCGCAGCTCCAGGAAGTGGCTCGGGCGGTGTCTATCCTGGCGGACAACCAACGCTTGCTCGGCAAGCTGGTCCCTTCGGTCGAGGAGTTTACCCGGCGTGTCGCTCAGCTGACGCCACCTGCCGCCGTGGTGCCACCCACCTCCGTTCCACTTCCTCCCAGCCCCCCACGGGAACAACAGTCGGCCTACAGAATCGCTCTGCCGGGTAAATACGACGGTGACCCGGATCGTTGTGAGGGGTTCATCCTGCAATGCGAATTATGCTTCGCCCAGTCACCACCAGGGTCCGACGCCTCCCGTATCGCCTTGATAGTGTCCCTCCTCTCCGGACAAGCCTTGGATTGGGCCACCGCCATCTGGTCCCAGCAAGGCGAAGAGGCTAAGGATTACGCGAGGTTTCTGACAGCATTCCGCGCCGTCTTTCAGCATCCCCGCGAGGGACGGGCCACCGGTGATGTCCTGTTTACCCTGCGGCAGGACCGTCGCTCGGCCGCCGACTACGCCCTCCAATTCCGTACCCTGGCAGCTCAAAGCGGATGGAACACTCCTGCCCTTCTCGCCGCCTTCCGCCAAGGGATGCGCCCCGACCTCAGGAGGGAATTGGCAGGGCGCGATCTCGACCTGTCCGTGGATGAACTGATCACCCTCACCATCCGGCTGGACCAGCTCCTCGCTCCACGACTCGCCTCTGTTCCTCGTCCCGCCTCCCGAGTCATTCCACTTGACTCCCGTGATCCCTCGCCTCCATCGGAACCCATGGAGGTCGCCCGCACTCGGCTGTCCTTGGAGGAGCGCCGTCGTCGTTTCGAACTGGGTCTCTGTTGTTACTGCGGCTCGGACCGGCACCTCCGCCCTGCCTGTGATCTCGCCCCGGCCGGGTCGACCCACACGCGTGCCAGGGACCTGGCACGCGCGTCACGGGTGAGTCAAAACCATCCTGATTCCTCCTTCATCTTACCAGTGCTCTTGCGGCTCGCTCACGCCGACGTCTCTGTTACAGCCTTGATTGACTCCGGCGCTCAGGGGAACTTCATCGCGGAACATCTGGTCACGGAGTGGAAGATCCCCTGCCATACGCTCCAAATGGAATGCCGGATTACCGCAGCCGACGGACGGCCGCTAGGTCCGGGCCTACTCACTCGCGTCACCGAGCCCATTTGCCTGGTCACGAGCGCCACTCATCGGGAATCCATCGCTCTGCTTCCGGTAACCTCGCTCACCTATCCTCTTATCCTGGGGCTTCCCTGGCTTCGACTTCACGACCCCCTCATCTCTTGGTCCGCCCGCGAACTCGTTCGCTGGTCTCCTTGGTGTCATGACCACTGTCTGCTCCGCCCGACTCTACAACTTCATGCACTCCCGCTCGTGGATTCCATCCCCCTCCCGGACAACGTGCCCGAACAGTACAGGGACTTATCCCTGATCTTTGCAAAGGACTCACCTCCTCCTCTTCCTCCGCATCATCCGTACGACTGCGCCATCGACCTCCTTCCGAACGCACCACTGCCCAAAGCTCGACTGTACTCTCTCTCCACTACCGAGGAACAGGCCATGGCGGAATACATCAAGGAATACCTAGACCTGGGATTCATCCGCCCGTCTACCTCTCCCATTTCAGCGGGGTTCTTCTTTGTGCCGAAGTGGGACGGTGGTCTCCGGTCTTGTATCGATTACAGGGAACTAAATCGCATCTCTCGCAGTTACGCCTACCCGCTCCCTCTGGTACCCTCAGCCCTGGAACAGCTTCGCACAGCACGGTGGTTTACCAAGTTGGACCTCCGCAATGCATATAATCTGGTCCGTGTCAGGGAAGGGGATGAATGGAAGACCGCTTTCAGCACCAGCACCAGACATTACGAATATCTGGTTATGCCTTTCGGTCTGGCAAACGCTCCCTCCTTCTTCCAAGCGTTTATGAATGATGTACTCCGTGACATGCTGGACCGGTTCGTAACAGTGTACCTGGACGACATTCTGGTCTACTCGCCTGACTTCGCCACCCACGTCACACACGCCCGCCAGGTGCTCGAGAGACTCCGGCTCCACCATCTCCGGGTCAAGGGTGAAAAGTGCGCCTTTCACACCCAGTCGGTGCGTTATCTGGGTTATGTGATCTCTCCCTCCGGGGTGGCCATGGATGGTGCTAAACTCTCCGCCGTTCTCGACTGGCCCTTACAGGGTCCATCAAGCCAGAACGGCAGCAAGCTTTCCCTGGATTCGCTATTTCTATCGCCGGTGTCATCAGGGACTTCAGCCGGCACGTGGCGCCCCCTCCCCATCCGCTTTCTTCACGCACCCTCGTTCTCCCCGGAATCCGCTGGAACCCGATGACGAGCTGTGCCTTTTGTTGACTCAAGGTCCACCTTCGCACGCGCTCCTGTCCTGGGTCATCCCGATCCGGAACATCCCTTCATCCTGGAGGTTGACGCATCATCTGTGGGAGTGGGCGCCGTTCTTTCGCAGCGTCTCAACGTGCCCCCCAAGCTGCGTCCCGTGGCGTTCTTCTCACACAAACTCACGCCGGCAGAACGCAACTATGATGTAGGGGACCGCGAACTGCTAGCGATCAAGCTGGCCTTGGAAGAGTGGAGACACTGGCTCGAGGGATCCAAACATCCCTTCACGGTCCTTACGGACCACAAGAACCTGGAATATATCCGCTCAGCCAAGCGTCTCAACGCCCGCCAAGCCCGTTGGTCTCTCTTTTTCTCCCGCTTCAAGTTCACCATCACTTTTCGCCCAGGATCAAAAAACACGAAAGCAGCTGTCTCGCAGTCTCGACCCCGACCCGGCCTCTCCTGAAGCACCCACGACCATTCTCCCAGCCTCATGCACTATAGGCGCAATACAATGGGACTTTGACCGCGAACTGGATGAACGGCTCTCCCGAACGCGCGTTCCGTCTACCTGCCTGCCGGACAAAAGGTTTGTGCCCGCAGACCTCCGCGACCGCCTCCTCGCCTGGGCTCACCTGTCCCTGTGTTCGGGCCATCCAGGGGAGACCCGGACCTACCAACTCTTGGCATCCCACTACTGGTGGGAGATCATGCACCGTGACGTACATCGCTTTGTGGCCTCCTGCAACACCTGCGCTCAAGCCAAAACCCCTCGCACGCTTCCATCTGGCCTGCTCCATCCACTACCCATGCCGCAGAGACCCTGGTCTCACATCGCCCTCGATTTCATCACGGATCTCCCTTCCTCCCGAGGACACACTGCCATCCTCTCAGTGATTGACCGCTTCTCCCGCGCCGTCCGCTTCGTCCCGCTTCCGAAGCTCGCCACCGCGCTCCAGACAGCTGAGTGCCTGTTCGAGCACGTCTTCCGCAACTTCGGCATTCCTGAGGACATCCTCTCGAATCGGGGGCCACAGTTCACCTCTGCAGTCTGGCGGGCCTTCGTTAATAAGCTGGGCTCCACAGTCAGTCTCTCCTCGTGTTATCATCCACAGACAAACGGGCAGTGCGAGCGATCGAACCAGGAACTCAAGAAATTCCTCAGGTGCTATTGCATGCACAACCCCCACGACTGGTCTCAATTCCTCCCGTGGGCAGAGATTGCCCAGAACTTCCTCCGTCACTCCTCCACCGGGCTCACGCCATTCCAGTGCATCCTAGGCTTCCAACCTCCGTTCGTGCCATGGGACTCCACGCCTTCGGATGCCCCGGCTGTGGACGACTGGTTCCGCCGCAGCGAGGACGTCTGGTGTCAGGTCCACCTCAGAATCGACCAAGCCATCCGTCGGTACAAGAGGCACGCTGACCGCCGCCGTCGCTCTGCGCCGTCTTTCAACCAGGGGACCGCGTCTGGCTGTCGATCCGGGGACTGCGCAACAATCAGGGAAGTACCCCGTTTTCTCCTCGATTCCTGGGTCCCTATAAAGTTGTTAGCCGCGTCAATGACGTCACGTACAAGTTACAATTGCCTTCTCACATGCGCATCTCTCCCTCATTCCATGTCTCGCTGCTGAAACCCTGGACCCCTGGCCCGCTGGCGGAGGCCTCTCCTGCGGCACAGCCCCCGCTCGCCGGCCCATCGGACACATACATGGTCCACCGCCTCCTGGACTCTCGCCGGCGAGGTACGCGCCTCCAATACCTGGTGCAATGGGAGGGCTACGGCCCCGAGGAGAACTGCTGGGTGGACTCCGCTGACGTTCTGGACCCTCTCCTCATCCGGGAGTTCCACGCCGCGCGGCCCGACCGACCGGCCCCGCGGCCGCCCGCGCGGGTCCTCCTCGCTCCGCCGGGCCTCCAGCGACCGCCGCACCCCCGCCGGCACGAGTCCTTCGAGGGGGGGTACTGTCACACCCCCTACCAGCGCCGTTCCCGACACACGCAATCTACCACGCTCGCCCTCACCTGTCTACTAGTCCCCTGCACCTGTTCCCGCTCCGACTTCTCTCCGCTACCATACATATACCACCACTCATTCACATTCACGCGCTACACAACTAGGTTCCCACCTCGTTCAACTAGCTCCGAAAATAAATATCAACTGATTGTACCTGTTATCTCTGCCTTGAGTCTCTTGTCTGCTGCCCGCGTTTGTCTCTTGCCTACCGCGCCATTACAGGACGGAACGTGGCTGGGTCTTTCAGCATGACAATGATCCCAAACACACCGCTCGGGCAACGAAGGAGTGGCCCCGTAAAAATCATTTCAAGGTCCTGGAGTGGCCTAGCCAGTCTCCAGACCTCAACCCCATAGAAAATTTGTGGAGGGAGTTGAAAGGCCGTGTTGCCCAGCGACTTACAGGAAATGTTTGACCTCTGTCATTGTCAACAAAGGTTATGTTACAAAGTATTGAGTTGAACTTTTGTTATTGACCAAATACTTGTTTTCCACAATAATTTTCAATTAAATTCTTAAAAAATCCTACAATGTGATTTCCTGGATTTTTTTCTCATTTTGTGTCTCATAGTTGAAGTGTACCTATGATGAAAATTACAGACCTCTCTCATCTTTCTAAATAGGAGAACTTGCACAGTCAGTGGCTGACTAAATACTTTTTTGCCCCAC
>JAJAGP010006387.1:0-22161 GCA_025084515.1 Ancistrus triradiatus | reverse complement strand
GCTCATCAATGGGTTGCTTTGCGTTAGGGCTCGAAATAGTGCATCATGCTGATCCGCATATTAGGTTTGGCACAGTTTTTACTCCACGTACCCTCCCTCCTCATTTATCCAGGGTTGGGACCTGCACTAGTTGTGCCCTGTGTATTTTTCTGTAAGCATAGGATTCAACCTTTCCTTTGCAAGCCCCATCTGGGATTTGAAGCCAGGCCCTCAGACACTGCCGTTTCCAGCAGCTTGCACTACCCACTAAGCCACCAGAGCTGCTAGAGGATCAGCTCAAAGATGGATATGAAATAAATAAAGCAAGTTGAAAGAAGGGTCCATACATGCATTCATCCAGCAGAGGCTTTGGAGGGTTGAGGGCCTTGCTGCCTTGCTGAAGAATCCAATAGCTTAGTTGTGCTGGGATCTAAACCCTCAATAGCTCAATACCTTAACTATGTCTACCATTAAGGAAGAAAGCCAGGATAGGCTCTTCACTGGTTGGCAGTAACCAATTTATCCTGCTTAGTGGTGTGAAAGGTCTAGATGTCAAGAGGACTTGTTGCAAGGTGAAAATACACTATGGACATGGTACCATTTCAGTACAGGTCACCACACACTCATAATATGAGGCTATGAAAATGCAAAAGAAAACAAAACACCCCCTTATTATTTAGAGCTAGTAATAAGGTAAACAAAATAAAAAAAACAAACAAAAAAAACTAAACAATGATGTGATTTCAAACAGGTGATGTCAACAGGTGATTGTAATCATGAGTTGGTACAAAAGCAGTATCCATGAAAGTATCCATGACTCTTTGAGGAGGAAATGAGGGCAGAAAATCTGCCAGAGAAATCTTCCTTGTATAAAGACTGGAAGGGAAGGGATTTGCACATTTCTCCCTCTACAGTGCATAATATCATTAAATGATTAAAAGAATCTGGAAGAATTTCAGAGCGCAAAGGCTAAGGGCGCAAGCCTAAAATGAACTTGTGATCTCTGATCAGTCTGATTGCACTGCATCAAGAACCATCATTCATTAATAGCTGATAGAACCACATGGGCAAGGGATTACACAACAATACAGAATTACATTCACAAATGCCACTTAGAATTTACTGTACAAAAACAGAAGTCTTATGGTAAACAGCTTCAAGTTCTCTGGGCTTGGATGCATCTGGGATGAACCACCACACAGTGGAAAGGTAAACTGTGGTCAGACCAATCAGTATTCCAGATCTCTTTTGGATGCCGTGAATGAATGCCGTGTGCTCCGGACCAAAGATGAAAAGGACCATCCAGACTGTTATTAGCAGTCAAAAAGCCAGGCTCTGTCATGGTATGGGATTGCGTCAGTGCCCTGCAAAGTTAATTTACAATTCTGTGATGGCAGCATTGATACAGAAAAATACATAGAGATTTTAGAGCAACATATAGTGCTTTCATCTTTTCTGGCATTTTATCAAGACAATGCAAAACAAGCTAAAATCATAAAAAGTTAGGACTGAAATATGCAAATACATTCCAGTCTTTCTTTGAGGAACATTTAAATATTTCAATAATTTCACATGCATCCTCTGCCCACCTTTGTTCTTCAAAGACTCAGCCTTTAGTGAATACTGTTTTTGTACCGAATCATGATTATAATCACCTGTCGAAAATTACATCATTATTTTGTGTTTGTTTTTTTGTTTTTACCTCATTGCTAGCCCTAAATTGCCACATCCCATATTTTTTATGTGTTGCAGGCCTGAATTGCATGAAATATGAAAAATTAAATATCTTGGATTCATACTGTCTGAAATGAAATAAAACTGCCTTTTTTAATTTGCATTTTCCATATTGTTCCAGCTTTTTCTGATTGGGGTTGTAGCACTTAGACGAAACCTGCCTGCAAACAGACAGTAACCGGAGGTCATTGTTGAAGAGACTTTATCTATGAGACACCAACACACATTCCATAGGAACAGATAAGTTACAGTTGAGGCAGCCTTCATATTAGGAAGGTTTCCCAGTGCAGGTTTCTGGAGGCAAGAAACTACGATTCTACTTGTAAATGCTAATTTCCTTTTAGCATTGCTTTTCTCATTCCCTGGAAAATACAGTATAATGCTTTAAAGAACCAATGGTAAAGAACTGAGTACTGCAATACCGACTCAAGCAAAGGACACAACTTACACAATGTGCCACATGCCAGATGGAGTTCCATGTAAGTTCATAAAACATCCCAAAATTAGGTTTATGCTTCACCAAGGGTTATAATCATGTCAAGTGTTGTAATTATTTTTAGCCAGATTCAAACAAGCCTTTTGTCCCAGAGAAAATGTGTCTATGAAAAGGACGTGTTAGGCTCTGAAACTTGGCAAGATCTCATTCCAACAGCACTCCCACAAGCCCTCTAGTGGCCTGGTCTAATATACTGTGAATCAGGGAAGACAGTAAAACTGTTCAATTTCTCAGTGGAAAACAAAAATTAAAGCAAGGTTTCTAATAGGCTGCTGGTATGCACCGCCTTTTGAGTCTTTGGCAAAAAATACCTCTTCACTCAGCACTTAAGTGAAGACTGAAAATGCAACTGCATGTTTTAAAATGAAACAAGCAAACAAACAAAAAATTATTTGCTTGTGTATTTTGTAGATTTATCTACATCAGATCCTAGCAGGTTCTGGTTAGATTGTGTTCTTGGGTAATTGATGATTTGTACTAACATGACGTTTTGTCTACTCAGAAGAATACAAAGCACTTCTGTAAGTTGCTCTGGATGAGGGCGTCTGCTAAATGCTGTAAATGTAAGTGTAATACTGCTCAGTTTAAAAAAAACACATCAGGTGGCATAGCCCCCATTGACCAGCCTTTAACAGAATGTCTAAACAAACAATGAAAAATGCTTTGATAATATTTCACACACATTCTTGTTAAAACTTTTCAAAAATGAAATTACAACCACCTAAAATACATACTTGCATAAAATAAGCTGTTGCAATTACCAATTGTACAGTTTCTTTTTTTTTTTTCAATGTTTTTGATGAGTGTGTCATATGACAGCAAGTGTCAAAAAAGCAAGTGCTGGTGACACCAATTACTGTCAATGACATCAATAACACAGTTTTTTAAATGAGTATTGATGAATGACTGCATTTAAATTATAAGACATCCATAGTTTTTTATTGTCACGATAAAATGAAGCAGACTGTCACTTAAATTTGGCAGGTACTCGAGAAGTCATAAAAGAAAGAGACTTACATGTAATGCAGGGATGAAGAGCCATTATGCGGGGAAGCAAAGCTTCAGACAAGAAATAGAAAGTATATATAGACTATATTTCCTTTGGGAAAAGAGAGAGAATTAATGATGGGAGCAAAGGTGTGAGGGCTGTAGATGGAGGGAAAGTGGCTTAATACTGTCCACTGTATACCGTATTTTTCGGACCATAACGCGCACTTAAAATCCTTTAATTTTCTCAAAAATCGACAGAGTGCCTTATAATGCAGTGCGTCTAATGTATGAAGTAATTCTGGTTGTGCTTTCTGACCTAGAACCGATTGTAGATGGTAGATGGCACGGCCTCGGTAAGTTACGAAGCTTACGGCCACCGTAGTGCGCATCATCGCGGAGTAATACGGTATGTGCTTCAGCATTAGGGTACGTGCATTCATTCATTGTTTTTCGAAGCGGATTTCAAACTCAACGCTATCAGTCACGCAGTACAACATGGACATAGAGCAGCTGCGAGAGAATTCAACATTAACGAATCAATGGTACGGAAGTTGAGGAAGCAAGAAGACGTCCTGCGCCAGGTAAAGACCAAACTGAGTTTCTGACGGAACTTAAGAGTTTTGTTTCATTTAATGCGCCTTATAACCCGGTGCGCTTTATGTATGAAAATAGATCTGTTAGAAGTCGATCATTGATATCGCGCCTTATAACCCGGTGCGCTTTATAGCCCGGAAAATACGGTAGTGTACTGCACATGGATTGTTGTGGTGCAGTTGTCATGCAGTTTTTGTGTTTAAGTTCCAGTACTGCCAAGCCACCACCACCACTGGGCCTTTTAGGAAGTCCATTAATCCTGCATTTCTTGCTCTGAATGTACATTATAAGATTAAATCAGTTGTAAGCCATTCAGGATATGGCCTCTACTAAATGTTGTTCATGTAGTAATACACAATATTAGTGAGCTCTGATATTTCAGCAACATTCAATTGTAACAAATGAATAATATAATGCATACAATTGTGGATTCTTCATAGCCAAACTGTGGCAGTAGAATGGATGATACTGATATCCCAGTGACTCTCAATGTGACACATTTATAGTGTTCTGCTTCCAGCAACTCAGTTCAAGTTCTGCTATGCTGTTCTTAAACAAAGAATTGGTTTACCATCTTTGATTGAGAACTGGGCTGGCTTGCACAGAACCTTGAACACAACTCTATCAGACAGCTTGAAAATGCACTGGAGTGCCAAAAGTGAGCCAGGGCTTATTGTCTAACATCAAGCTGACCTCACAGTCATGTTCCAAAATCTAGTGGAAAGCCCTCTTAGAAGAACAAACGTTGTTGTAGCAGAAATATGGGGCAAACTCCATACTAATACCCATGTCTTGGATGTAATATTTGAGTGTTCACAAACTTTTGTCTATATAGTGTAAGGTTGTACTATGCAATCTATTAGTTTAAATTTTTGTTAACGAAAACTATGATGAAAAATCTACGTTAACAACCTATTTATCACAACGAAACCAAGATGAGCTATTAAAAAGAAAAACTACTAATAAAAAGCAATTAGAAAATGACAGCTATGATGAAGTATTACACTTTTTGTGAATGAATAAAAACTAAACGATAATGTGAAAGACAGATAAATGGTCTGTCCACCTCTCCCCCACGCAAACACCCACTCACACGTGAAGTTTAGGCACACAGCGTGACGTGCAGCCAGCTGGGTTTATGTGCATGGATATGGCTCTTCCTTTCCTTGGAATAAAGAAGCAATTTATGGGATAATTTCATGCCATGGAAAACAAAACTAAGTGCAGAATATGTGACATAAATTTGGGACGTGGTGGCTTACCGGTTAAGGTACTGAACTATGGATTCCAGGGTTCAAATCTCACCTTTGCGAATTGGTCACTGTTTTTCCTTGAGCAAGACCCTTAACCCACAATTGCTTGGACTGTAAGACTGTATCAGTTGTAAGTCACTCTAGATAAAGGCGTCTGCTAAATGATACAAATGAAAAAAATAAAATCAAATAAAACTCACAACTGAACAAATTCTTAACTGAAAAAACTCAACAAAAAGCTAAATTAAAAGAATGATACATTTAAACTTACAGTGGCAGGTTGTGCATGCAACATACATTATCAATCTTAATTTTGACTTAGTTTGATGTTTAGTTTTTAGCGTTATGTATTGTTGATAAGGTGCATGTGCAGCCCATTATCATTAGCTAACGTGTTGGGTCACATTGGGCACGTAGCAGTGTAACTGTGTTCTCATTTGTCTCGAACCTTGATCACTGAGACAGCAACTCCTTCAGCCCTCCCAGCATTTCAAATATTGCTGAATTAGCCATTTAACTAAACTAATGAGCAGGCACATAAGCAGTGTGAAACCACTTTAAGCACAAGTTTAATTAGACAAATTGTCATTTCAGTAAAATTGTCAGCATGTTAATATTAAATAAATGTCAGATGTATTTGAAGAAAAAAGTGGCCATATTGCTTCCAGAATTATGTATGTTAACATGTTAAGTGTAACATGATTTTAAAGCTGTTGTTTATGAAAGTTAGCAATAAATAATATCTCAAAAACAGTAAAACCGTTAAACATGTATGACTACTATTAGGCTTAATATTGAGGTTGAAATGCAAAGTGAATGAACAAAGGATAAATCTAAATCAACTCAATATTTAGTGTCACCAACTTTTGATTTAAAAAATGGCATCAATTCTCTACGTACACTCGCACACAGTTTTTGAAGGAACTTAGCATGATGGTTGTTCCAAACATCTTGGAGAACTAACTACAGATCTTCTGTATATGTAGACTTGCTCAAATACTTCTGTCTCTTCATGTCATCCCAAACAGAGTCAATGATGTTAAGATCAGGACTCTGTGGGATCCATCATCACTTCATATCATCACACCTTTTCTTTGTGCTTCTTCAAAAGAGCTTGAACAGCCCATCTTGATAACCCAGTCTGTTTTGAAATCTTTGCCTGAGAGAGACCTTGCTGATGCAGTATAACCACCTTGTGTCTTTTTGCTGTGCTCCGTCTTGCCATGGTGTATGACCTGTTAAACTGTCTTCCACAACCTCACCTTTGTAGCAGGTTGGCTGTTCTTCACACAAGCTTCCTACATCACTGTTTTTGTTTAGTTTAATGACTGTGACTCAACCTACATTTGAAAATGATGATCATGATCGCAATTTGGCATAATTGGTTAATTCTGCACATGACATGGCCTGGCCCCACATTATCTGAGTGAACTCTTAGAGTTTTACAATCCAACTCGTCTACTTGGTTCGCAGGGTACAGGACTTCTTTTAGTTCCTAGAACGAGTCAAGACTCCATGACTTTAGTTTCGTTCTTAGATTTATCATCTACGCCGCCCAAGGAGGTCGGGTCCCTTTTTGAGTCTTGGTCCTCCCAAGGTTTCTTCCTATAACACTCAGGGAGTTTTTCCTTGCCACTGTCGCCCTAGGCTTGCTCAATTTGGGATTGGACGTAGTTATTAGGAGATAATCTAAACTTGTAAAGTTGCTTTGAGACAATGCTCCATTGTAAAAAGCGCTATATAAATAGATCTGACTTGACTTGACTTGACTATAATCCTACAAAATTCCTGACTGTGTGTGTGTACACCTAAAAGAATTGATATGTTATGAAAGCAAAGGGTGGTCATACCAAATATTGATTTCTCTTTTGTTCATTCACTTTGCAACTATTAACACGTCTATTTTTGAAAGGATTCTTACTTTATCACTTATATCACTCATTTGTGTTAATAATGCTGAAATTTGAATCTTTGTGCAATTCTAAAAATTCACTTATTCTAATTTTCTAAACCAGAAAGCCATTGCATGCCAACGTAGCTTCAGACAGAGGGTTCAATGTTAAAAAAAAGCTCTTCAAATAGCAACTGGCTGCATGTGAAACACTGATGCTTTTAAATACATACGCATTTTAACACTTTAAAAATAGTCAGGAAATTGACATTAAGTGCATTTATGAACCACTTTAGCACTCATTGAAATGCACAGTGCAGTTTCACATAGCTTTTTCTAAACAGCTATATGTTTTGTTGCTTAATTGTTTCCTTTGCATTTTTTACATTTTACAGTCTCTTTTTTCATTACCTCTGACAAAAATTATGGACTGACTTTGGAGCATGTACACTCAAGGTTTTTAAACTTTGAAGCAAATAAGCAAATCACAACTATAGCACCAAGCATTCTTCCTTAATAGGTGAACATGCTGGCTTTGTGACGCATTCTTCAAACAAAGTACGTTATTTTTATTAATAGCATATTTCTTTCAGAGGAAGTACAGGAAATTGAAATTACCAACCAAACAAAAACATCTAATAATAAGTCAGAATTAATGCTCATTTAGTACTAATTGTTACTTATGGAAAAACTAAATCTCAAAAATGTTGCTAAAATCACTGATTTCTTGTTCTTATTATGTGTCTTAACAGCTAAAGATTCATGCATCATAACCTTTCAACTTACCCATTCTGTCTTAGCACATAAAACATGCTCCGGAAGCAGCTTAATCAAAACTGTGGTTTCATATTTGCAATACAGATTTTTGACTTGCACTGTAGCACACATTCCTTTAAGCCAGTGCAGAATACAAAACTTATGTAACATGGATACCAATACTGTAGGCTTTATAACATTATGGTTCATTGTAGCAAATGTATATGATACTGAAATCTGTATACATTATCCGCTGTATCACAGACTTCTCCTACTACAACAAAATCTTATTTTCTGACAAACTACCTGATGGAATATAAAGAGGCTTTTTAGCCAATAATGTAAATGGAGAAACCATAGGGAAAGAAGTAGTTAAGGGTATGACTATATATTTTTTTATTTCTGTCAACAAAGTGCAATATTTTGTACATATAAAAATGTTGTAGTAAGATAAAGCAGCTTTCACAGTTTTTGGGAGCATCTCTATAGTTTAGTTTCAGTATAGAAGATCCTAGTGCAGGTGAATTAAGACTCCCTTTTGTTTTTAAGTATGGTGTCATTAATATTAGTGGACTGCTTTAATCACAAATACCCAGCAATTCAACTGTAACTGAAGTGTTTAATTTAAATGTCAAAAACCTTCTCTGTACAAGGCTGACAAATTGGTCTTTGCGGACTATGGAGGTGTGGGCTTCTAGCTGCAGGTAAATAATACATTTAGAGATAATAAACTACCTTGTGGTTGCCAGCAGATGCCCATAATCACTTCAGAGACACACGCCTCTTCTGTTCTGTTGCTTTTAGAGTTTTGAGTAACTAAACCTTATTTACGATTTGAAAGATTATGTGAGGTTCAGAGTTACTGGTCATAATATTTGCTATGTAATGCCAACCAAATGAAATAGTGACAAATATAGAGTTATTTATTATGGTAAATTATAAATAGGTCATTTCTAGCAATGGTAATTTGCTAATTAATAATGACGCAACTATGTTTTAAATAAATTGAATGGTGCCTGAGCGGCACGGTGGCTTGATGAGTAGTACTGGTTGCTTCACAGCAAGAAGGTCCTGGATTCAATTCCAGGTGGAGTAGTCCGGGTCCTTTCTGTGTGGAGTTTGCATGTTCTCCCCGTCTCTATGTGGTTTTACTCTGGGTAACTCTGGTTTCCTCCCACAGTCCAAAGACATGTGTGTTAGGTTAGTTAGTGTCTGGAAGTGCCCCTAGTGTGTATGAGTGTGAGAGTGTATGTACCCTGTGATGGATTGCCAGCCTGTCTAGGGCTGTTCCTGCCTTGTTCACTATGCTGCCAGCTAAGCACTGTCCAGGATTAAGTGGATAAAAAAGTCAGTGAATGAATGAATGAATGAATGGTATCTTGATATAAAAATACATATCAATGTGATTATAACTTCTGAACTTGGACTGTATACATGTATTTCTAGAATGCATTTAATGTAATATAATTTCATTCATGGATAAAGTGATCATAAGTCTGAGACCACTAATGAAAATCCTTTTTCGGGTCTATGTAAAGGATTCGTGATGCAGCAAAATGGCATAATGACCGAAAAGATATCTCAAAGCTTTGCAACAACTACTCAAAGACCAAAAATATAAAGAAGTGCTGGCTGTCATGGACTTTTCTTTACAATCACCTGACCTAAACCAAGTCAAGCTTTTATGGGGACAATAGAAGACAGAGAAACCCAAGCATTCAATAACATCAGAAGATGCTCTTTAGAGTAATCTGAAAGCATGCTGGGATAACATGGATCATTACGTTTTGCACAGTCATGTGGAATCCTTGCCAGTTTGTGTGTGCACTGTCACCAACAGCATAAGGAGGAACATACCAAATACTAATCATTTCACAATTTCACCAATTGGTATGCTGATTTGTCATGTGATTTGTAAGGAAAACATTGTATTAAATTTGTGAAAATGCAAAATACAAGCATTTTCACTAGTGGTCTCAGACTTTTGGGCCTTATTGTGCATACATTTAATTGAACTCTGTTTAGACAATTGTCTTGTGCTTTTCTCTCTGTATGTAGTCATATGTTTGCCACAAGATAAACATGCGTGAATGTTAGCTATTTATGGGGTTTATCATATCTGGGTTATGACAACAGACAATTTTAACAACAATCTTGTGAAACTGCATACAGAATAAGTCTTATTATAGACTTGGAATCACCAATTTTCAAAAACAAGGTAAATAGAATATAGTTTCATATTTTGCTACATAAAAGGTAGTCAATCTGTGCACAACAGTTTGACTGTGATTTAAAGGTTAGCGATCGTTACAAGTTCAAAAAAGTGTTACATGGTGAATTTTAGAAAACTGAGAGCTTCTGCCCTCCAGTAATGTGCTTGTGCAGAGAAAAAAAATGAAACTGCTCTCTCACTGGCTGCATCTGCACACAATCACACACAAACATAATGTCATTTTAAAATGACACATTATTGATAAAGCAATAAAAGCACCATCACCTTATTGGAAAGCTGTCAATTAGAAAGTAATGGGCTCTTTCATAATCCCCTGCTGCCATACAGGGAAGATAATTATGCCTACTTTGCATTACCACTGAACAAACTGTTCAATAACCTTGTTATACTGATTTATGGCCTGTAAACCACCTACACATCATAATCCTGTTATAAGGGAGGTAAGAGCATAACCCATTGTTATTTTTAGTCTTAAGCATCTGACTGTGATGGGATGAAAATACAGTTACTGCATCGACCACGAGACATTGAATGGTCCTCAGTGAGATGAGTTAATTTTTTTTTTTACAGAAGTAACACTCCTCCAAACATTAAAATGTACTGCAGGGGTCTGGATGCCTTGTTCATCACCAGTTTATTGCAGGGCATCACAAGTACTGAGCATTACTCTGCTTGGTGTAGTGACAATAAAGAATCTTGAAACCAGAGGTAATTTAATTTACAAACTGGAAACTGAGAGACTGAGTTCTGTACATACTGGGTTCTGATGCTTACTTCAACAGTATCTATGTTGCCAACATCCCTAAAAGTTACCAGTACATTAAAGATCACTGGTATATTTATTCTGTATACAGTTACTATGGATCTAGGATGGTTTTAGCATTAGCATTTTGGCAGTTTGACCATGTTGTTTATACACAGCATTTCTTTGGCGCATTTTTTAACTTGTTGCATGTTCATTAAATCACCATCTCCTATTAAACCAAACGATTTCAATGAAGGTCTGCCCCCTAATGGTAGAAAAACAAAACAAAACAAATAAACGTTTCTACAATATTAAAATCCTTTGAAAGAAAGGACTGTAATACCCATGCGTGAAAATATATTGTTTTATGTCCAGTTTCATTTGAACATGTACAGAATTCTCTGTAGAGTGCAAGATACAGATGGCCCTCTTTATCGATGGGGATTAGTTACAGAAGCAACCCCAGCAATGGAAAACACAATCTGTGGAAGCTCAAGTCCTTACACTCATCCTCCCGTATATGTTAAATCATCTCTAGATTACTTACAAATCCTAATACAATGTTAATGCTATGTACCTTGTTGTTATACTATATTGTTTAGTGGAAAACTGCAAGAAAAGAGTCTGTACTTAAAATATGAGTGCCGAAGACAGACACAGACAAGATATTGTACTGGGTGTGAGAAAACATAGGCTAGGTAGCTAAGTCCTCTTCCCTTTGCTGATATACAGTTACACCCTATGCCCAGTGCTGACCCATTTGGGTGTGGTTATTCATGTCTGCAAGGACATTGAGTCCAATTGTATTGGGGAACAGGGGCTTAGCTCCACCCCCACTCCAATCACTCAAGGTAAGGAAGTTTTCCTACCCCTACATAGCCAGGATAACTCCTCCAGTTACACATGTTGTATGGCAAATTCATGTTTTGCAACTTGAAACTTTCTCGATCATTCAGAAATCCACTTATGAGGAACCCGCAGATATTTTGAGATGACTGTATAAATGTTCAGGAATGCCTGCTTTGTAACTAATGGGTTACTTTACGGTTAGCTTATGGTTTGGCATTAAACAAATACCTGAGCTGTGCCCATTTAAATGCTCACTGTTCTTTCCTTGTGAATGATTTGGTTCTCAGTAGGAGAAGAAAAATCCAAGGAGCTTGTAAGGCATTTGTCTGGGTGCCATTGGTAATATATGGCGTGTGAGACGTGACCTTTCTCAGTTAGTAGCCCTGCTCTAGCAATAATCCGCTAATAACACAGTGGTCTCTTCTGGAGCCTGCATATGCCCTTCCAACTTCAGCTGTGATTACGGATGTTAATTGAGCTTTTAATTCATGGTTAGTCTTGATGTTTGTGGTTGCCTATTCCAATCTACAGACAGCTGAGGATGGTAACTTGTTTGAGGAGAGAGCTCACTTTTGGGACTGTTTGTTCCCAGAAACAGTAGTGAACCAATTCAATTGAATTTGATTCATATAGAGATTTTAACAGTAGACACTGTTGCAAAGCAGCATTTACAAAAATTCAAGTTTACATCCCATATGAGTAGCCAAAGGAAACGAGTGGCTATGAAAATGTGCCTGAGGCTTATAAAGAAAAAACCATCTGATTAGCCACACTCAAGTAAGGAACACAAACACGTATCCCCTAGGATGGACTGGACAACATGTTTAAGTTATTATGCTTGTCTTTATGTTGCTAAATTTAAGGAAAACCAAGCAGCATTATCTAGAATATACAATATAGCACGTTTAGTGTAGCAAATTGCGAATAAATCTTTAAAACAGGATTAGTTAAACTGTAACAGTTTATATCTCTGATGTTTTTACGAGTGGAACCCTCTGATTCGGAAACTTTCCAGCTCATTACCCCAAAAACAGCTTGTAAACATGCTACCCTCTCCATACAGTTGCACACTCGTTAACAGCCTACTGTTTATCACACAGAATAAACCCAACAACCTTACTCAAGCACTACTTTAACTTTCTTTCCGATCTCCTCATTACTATTTAGCACCTAGTTCACTTCAAATTGATCAGTCCACTGGCTTTGGCAAAGCAACTCCATTCTCAGTCTGGGTGCTGAAGATTGTATCATGCTCACCGCATGACTTTTAAAAATGCTGCAGCCTTACACTTTAATGGCTTGTGACCAGTTTTATTGTGGTCATGGGGTGTGTATACTATGCACTTGATTTGCATGCCGAGTTCTGCAGCAATCCAACATTTCTGTCTGAGATTCTACCTGACATTTTTTGTCAATGAGTGTATATAATTGTATTCTGAAAAAAGTTGCTAAAAGTTGCAGCCAAACCTGTACAGAATACTATGATGTGAGCATGGAAAGGGCCATCAGTTAAGAGAAAACTCTTAGGGAAGGAAATTCAAAGAAACACTGCATCCCAAACCACGAATGATACCACATATATATATATACATATACATATACATATATACATATACCACGAATATACCACATACTCACTTACACACTCACTCACTCTCCACACACCTTAATCCAATTTAGGGTCACGGGGAACAGGGCGTATCCAGCAGCACAGGGCTACACAGGGTACAAGTTTATGACAGGGCACATGCACACACTCACACATTATAAGACACTTTATAGACACCAGTTGAAATAGTGTATGTCTCGGAAATGGTAGGAAGCAGGGACACCATGCAAACTCCATGCAGGCATTGGCCGATTCAATCCTGGGTCTCTGGAGCTAATGGCAACATTTCTCCAATCTTCTGTTTTCCAATTTTGGTGAGCTCGTGAGAATTGTAGCCTCAGTTGCCTGTTATTAGCTGACAGGAGTGGCATCCGGTGTGATCTGCTGCTGCTGTAGCACATCTGCTACAAGGTTTGAAGTGTTGTACATCTGCTTGTTTTTCTATCCTGTGCTGAGGTTTGTTTATAGTTGTAATATCAGATTTAATGGAAACAGCCTTTCAGTTTCTATGTTTTGATGTCTAGTCTAGTTTGTCCCTATACATAATTATGTAATATTATATATAATGTCTAGCCAAAGGTCAGTCACTTAGAGGCTGGATACACAAAGATGCTTTTTAATCGGCTTAAATAGGCAAGAGTAGCTAAACACACACACACACACACACACACACACACACACACACACACACACACACAGTGGGATAGGTAAGTGAACATAATCGAAAAATAATTATTACCCAGGAGTCACTCAGACCCTATGGTATGTAATATTCCAGTACAATATGTAATAATGTAATACAATACCCTTGTTGTTTTGCATAAACAGACAATTGATTTTTTTATTATACAGCAATCTATAGGGAGGAAAAGTAGGACCTTACAGGAAAAAACCCTGTATTTAGAGCCCATCCACCTACTGATATGTTTCTGAGAGATGAGAGAAAAACAAGTACTCACAATTCCACCAGTAGTACTGCATGTTGGAAAGTGTGAAGTACACCAAATCACTGCACACTGTGACACTTTCCCAGTCTTTCTCTTTAATATTAGTCTCCATATCATATTTGAAATGTTAAAGTTAGAATATTGTGAAATAATGTAAATCAGTTGAATTTCATTAGATATGTATGTATAGGTATAGTTTGTCCATATGAGTAAAGCAGCTAACTTGAAGATTTTCAGCATGTTATAAAACTGGCTTGTTCTGGATAAATTAATAGTCCTAAATATTGTAACACAAGTCTAGTCACTGTGACTGCACTACAAGATCTTCATATTTAACTTATTGCAGTGGCACAGTGGTGCAAAAGGTTATCGTGGTCCAGAGATCCTCAGTTCTGTTCCAACCTTGGACTCTGCTTATGTGGAGTAGGTATGTCCTTGTTTGCATGTTTCATTTACATTTACAGCATTTAGCAGATGCCCTTATCCAGAGCGACTTACAACTGATGCAGTCTTACAATCCAAGCAATTGTGGGTTAAGTGTCTTGCTCAAGGACCCAACAGTGGCAGCTTGGCAGAGGTGGGATTTGAACCCTGGATCTTCTGGTCCAGAGTCCAGTACCTTAACCACTAGGCTACCACAGTCCCTACATACCAAAGACATGTTTCCTCCTACATACCAAAGACATGTTACATTAACTGATGGCAATAAATTGTTACAGTGTGAGTATAATTGACTAGCATCATTGTTACCTTGCTCCTGTCTTGAATAGCCTAATGTGATGCTAATAGATGCTAATGTGACAACTCAAAACCTGTACTTCCTCATCCCAGAGATGTTTTTTGGATTAAATATGGGAACAGTGAAGGCCTGGGAAGCAAGGAAACTTGCTGTCGTGTTCAGGGCAAGGTGATGTTTTTCCACCCTTAAGTGATTCGATTTTAGTGCTATATTTTGCCCACTGGACTCTTGCCTTTCTGTTTCCCTTAGACAGTAATGGCACTCAAAGCATTGTCTGCTGTTATAGCCCATTCGTGCTAAGGAATTATGATTTGTGAGTGCTGACACGTTAGTTGGAGCACCAGTGTTCTATTCAGTTGAAATTTGCTTGACTGTTCACCACATGTTTGTCTGAACTATTCTTCACATCCTCGTCTGATCTCCTTTCATCATCAACTCATTTCATGAGTTGTTTACATCCACAGAATCCCTTTTTTGCTGGATATTTTTCCTCAATCTCAGTATACTCTTGCCATACTTGCATGAGAAAACCCAACGAGGTTGGTAGTTGTTTTTTATTTGAAATACTGGCTCCGGATAGTCCAGCACCAATGATTATGACTCGTTTGAAGTTGCTCAGAAACAGACTTGTCATTCTTGACATTCAAGACTCAACTTAAGACAGACAAGTCAAGACAAGTCCCAAATCAATACAAGCGAATTCCATGTCAAATCCCAAGTTCAGAGATTGTGGTGGAAAAGTGTCGAATATACCTCATTTACTTCAGACTGGAAAGAAGTTGATCAAGGAGATGAGAGAAAAGACCCAAAAACCAGGGTATCATTACTTATATGAAGCTTTATTGACAAAAGATCATAGTTATACATGGTTCGAAGAGGGAGCAGTCCCCTGTTACTATTTACGATTGGTTCAAAAGAGTGATACGTATAGATAACGTATATGCAGCTTAAGTAAGCGGGTGAAAGTGGAGTGGTTCAGGGCATTATCCCACATAATTGTGGAGCCAGGCCCCAAGGTTGGCCCTGTGCTGACTAGGAGACAGAGAACATCTGGTACCATCCTTGAGTTAGTTACGAAAAACAACTTTGTTAGACCCATTTAAAAGTATACTAACATCTGCCAAGGATGGCACGTACATAGCAATTTCACAATGTTTATTACAAGAGACAAGAATCGGTCTCTTGACTGTCATGACTGACTGTCATGCTTGGGCAGAAAGCGAGAGATGAACACTAGAAGCCGGTACAGAGCAGAGCTTTATTAAGAAATTGAAAAACAGTGGAGAACTGAGTGCAATAACAAAACAAAAGACCTGGGCATACAGAGTCCACAAACAGTCCAAAATGCAGCAAGCAGGAAAAGCGTGATATGTGCATGAGGAAGCGGGAAAGCGGAAAAGCGGAACAGCGCGAATCACACAGAAGCGAAATGTAATCAATTTGCGCCAAACAAAGAAAATGCATGGTTTAAGTAACCAAACTAATGACACAGAAAGTAAATCTGAAGTAAATCAGGAAGCCAGAACATAAACAAAGGTGACACAATGCACAGGGATGATGTGGAAAGAGCGATGGATGCTGGGAAGTGTAGTCCAGTAAGACCATAGCCATGACACTGACTGTATAGTACATATCTCTTTTTTGTGGAATTATTTGCACCATTTTAAACCCAGAATGTCTGGCATTAAGCAGAAAAGCAGTGATGATCTCTATAAGAAGAAGCGAGCCATAACAATGTACACTAAAATGAAAGTAGGCAAGATCGGGTATTGGAGTATTACAAGCTGGATGCGTAGGCTAAATGTGTTGGTCATATGAACTTTCGGACATGCTCTCGGAACAGAACTGATTAGTATCTAGGGGCCTTACTCTACAAGTGAGTCCCGAGTCAAGTCTCAAGTCAATTCCTAAGTCCTAAATTTTAAGTAGTAGTCAAGTGACCAAATCCCACATAGGGTTATTTTAGTGTGCTATCAGCCAAACTAAACAGGTTAACAAAGTAAGTATTCATAGCCAGAAATTGTCAAAGCTACCAATACATTTTTTTCACAAGAATAGCTTGAAAAAAAAATCAACAATATAAATGGTATGTTGGGTGAGTGCTCTGTTCACATTAGCTAGTGCTTGTAATTAGCTTGCTAAGATAGCTAGAGAGCTAATTACTACGTCAAATACAGTATATAAGCACAGACTTACTCTTTGTGTAGCCTCAAATGTTGAACAAAGTTTGATGCTGTTGCATCTCCATCAGTGATCTTTACCCCATGTTTTTATGCACTACAGCATAGTCTTTGCAGTTAAAAAGATTTATTTTTGGCAGCCCACACAAACTTCAACACTGGCGCCCACCAAAGTTTCCCATGACTGGTTGCAGAATTTTCCTTGTTGCTAAGTTACAGAAACAAAGCTTTACAGCTCAGCTCACTAACGTTACAGTGATACAGCACCAGGGAAGCAATACAAATGGCTCAGTTATGTGATTCAATATTATTTTAAAACTTGGAAATAAATCATTACATTAAAATGGGTTAGTAGAGGCTCGAGTCTTAAAGCCCAAGTTCGATTTCAAGTCCAAGTGACTGATGGTAAAGTCAAAAACGAGTCGCAAGTCTTTTTTGATTTTGCCAAATCGAGTCGCGCTTGAGCCTAAGTCATGATTCAAGTCCACACCTCCACCTCTGCTGATTTATTCATAACAGGTGTAACTACACAGTTCTCTAGAATGGCATATGTAGCTTTATGATTTGAAATAACTGGAAAGCCAAATCATAAAACCCAGCTCAAGAACATTAGGCTTTATAAACTACAGAATACCATAGTTCCTTCTAGAAAGCAGCAAACTCAGATATTTCTATCAGTGATTCTTCACTGCCACAAAGCCCACTGAGTGTGTGCTTAATAACACTAAAGTCACTGGTTGGCATTTCACACAAAAGTTGTTCTTAGAAGCTTCATAGTTTTTGCTTTGTTGGCATTGCTGCTGTTTTTTTGCTGTTCTGGACATTTGCAAATAAGAATTCATAGCTTTTAAAAAAGCTAAAATTTGTCATGAGTTTAATCATTTTATGTCAGTGTCATGTTAAAGGTCACTGAGCTCTGCAGTGGTGCTCACTATATACTGTCAGTGTTGCTGAGAGCTTAATTTTAATGAACCTGTTAGCCATGGGTTTCAATAAAATATATAGTACAATGTTTACAGTGAATACAGTAAAAAAATGGTCTTGTAAATTTTGTAAACATTTTCCTATATTTATCACATTAAACATCATTTATGGCTTAGCACTTTTGACTCACATTGCCAAATTTTACCATAATAACATACAGTAATATCCCATCTGGGTGGCATAGCACAGTGGTAAGCGCAGTCGCCTCACAGCTTCAGAGATCCCTGGTGGATCTCAACCCCAGACTTTGCCTATGTTCACTTTGCATATCCTCCCTGTGTCCTCATGGGTTTTCTCCAGTTGCTCTGGTTAAGACATGCATTAGGTTAACTGCTTACTCAAAATTGGCCCACTGTGGGTGGGGGCCAACATCAGGACCCTGCAATGACGTGGGATTAAAGCTAGGAAAGAGAACATCATAGCCCATCGCCAGGTCTAACCTTCACACATACTATTTTCTCTCGTTCTCATTTTCACCTCCCACTTATATCTATTATATCTCTCCCAAACTGCTCCATCTAATAAGGCTGCACTAATTCCATTGGAGAGTAACTTTATTCTGACTCAGTAAGGGGAGCAATTTGTAATGATTTCATTCCACACTTTTACCTACAGGCCAGATTTTAAATGGCCCACATTATCCTCCATTTCTGCAATGTACCATAAAGCTGTGACTTATTTCACTTTCTTTTCGAATGGTTCAGTACAGCAGTAACAAGGAGCCGTAAATCAATAGCAGTCATGGCATTATTCTCCAGGGAGCCATGAGAAGCTCTTCAGTCTCATAACACACTGCTGTGAGAGAGTTCTGTTACTGCTGGGTTTATAAATGATGACGGCGCAATTACAGGTGTTTCATTCAGTAAATAGATGTTCACTCACATTCTCAGCTGGAGTGATTTTGAAAGATTAGACAGTTCGACATCTTTCTTTTGCTTAGTACTTTTTTTTTTTCAAAAATAAACCAACACCCAACCTAGAATATGGTCTCTAAAAATGTATTCATTTTACTTACAAGTATTTATTATTATTATTATTATTAGTAGTAGTAGTAGTAGTAGTAGTAGCAGTAGTATGGTTATGTTAGAGTTAAGTTTATACAATATAAAGTGTATAAATGCAATACCAAAGGACCAAAAATGACAAGTACTGAGCATATTTTCCCATAAGAAATAATGTAAATTGAATGAATCTATTCCAGACCCCCAGAACATCCACACTGTATACCATGGGGATATTTTCAGACAATTAAATGAAAAAGTTAAATGTAACATGAACTGAGCAGTTTGATGTAATAACAAAGGTTTGGTGTATGAAGTTGGCTTCTTACTTGCCAGCACCTTATTCACATTTTCCAGTCGACCTTAAATGACTGCAGTTACATTATGGCACCTGTAGATGGAGATTCACCATCATGATAAGTAATGATAAGTAAGTTGATGTTTAAAAAATTTACATTAACGTTCAAGTAAGTTTATTGAGTAATAGTTTGAAAGTGAAAGTAAAAGCAAACTTTTTCACTATTGATGAACTCTGAGTGCTAGCATAGCTGCTAAACTAACTGCAGCCTGTGTTCTGGAGCATTCAGATACCACTGTACATAAATGCAAGAAATAGACCTTTAGTCAAATACTACATGTATTAAATTATGTAAGAACAGGCTGCAAAATAAGCTTATGATTGCTAAACCATTACAATTAATAATACAAACCAGCTGATATGGAAAATTCACAGATTCAGGGGCTGGGGCTGGGGCTTGGAATAAGTGCTTGTAACTGATTATTCATTTATACTACATGGCATGTGAAAAACAGTCAGTGACTTTAGCTTGTAGAAGCATGACAACTGCCTCACACTCATTGTTGTGAAAAAGCTTTACTCAGTTGCTGTCAGTCTAAATGTCCTTTGGACTCAATAGAGGAGACATGAGATACTTGCACATGATGATCTTGATCTGAGCAACAGCTGCAGAAGAACATCAAGCTATCCAGCATGGCCTCTGAGAAGTAAAGAACCCAAATAGAGCATGCGATAGCAATTGCTAACCTAAATTGTTTGTTCATGTTATTGTGTAGTGATTGGTGATTGGTCACTTCTCAGACAACAAAAAAGGGGTAAGATTTTGGTGACTTTCTATGGAGTCATGAAGCTAATTCTGTATAGACGACTGTCTGGTTGTGAGACGTGAGCCATGAGCCAGATGTGGTGTGGCCACAACATGGACGGACTCACAGACACAGAATCAATCGAAAAATTTTTAATGTCAAAGCCAAAGTTTAACCAGTGGCCGAGCTTGAATCTCAATTTTAGGGGGGCACTGCTCGCGCCATGTTAGATGATGTAATGTGCTAATTTGCATATGTGTGATGTCATCACAGCATAGACATGATGTATAGAGTATCAGATGGTATCAGTCCTTTACATCTTGTTGTGTCTCTCTTATTCTCTGTACAGGATAAACCAAACATACATATTGATTAATGCACTGAAATTTTCAAAAACTATGTGCTATACTCCTTCATGCCTGTGTGAGCTGCCATGAGCTATGTAAATGCTCCTCCATATCCCGGAGCAGAGGAGGCGCGGAGAGAGCTGTTGAAGTAGCTATGGTTTGTCCAAAAATTCAGCAGATTTTGCCGCTACTCATTTTTTTTAAGACAACTTACTATAGAGGTCTGAAAATGTGCTAAATTTATCTACAAAATCCCTAACTTGGCAACACGGCAGCAGCTGTGTGTGATTTGGGGGGATGGAGTGGGCATCCAGCACGAACCTGCGCTTGAAAAAGGAACTCTGCCTTCCTTCCCCACAGTACACAGCCGTAACAATATAAACATAAGAATTACAAAAAAATTTAAATAATAATAATGGCAAAATCTAACAGCCAGGAGAAAACACAGTAATAACCTAAATCACAAGGATGCTGTGAGCAGTAGTTATTGGGGAGGGGCATTTTACTACTCACCAAACTTTGGGGGAGAATCCCCCCACCCCAAAACAACGCCTATTAGTTTAACTATCTATGGGACAAAGTGTAAGTATCTTTATTATTAATTTCTTCAACGTTGGTGATGCAGGACACTAATTTGAGGCGGATCATATCACTGACTCAAGGAGATGAGCTGCAAGATTTACATTTATGTCATTTAGCAGACGCTCTTATCCAGAGTGACTTACAATTGATACAGTCTTACAATTCTAGCAATTGTGGGTTAAGGGCTTTGCTCAAGGACCCAACAGAGGCAGCCTGGTAGAGGTGAGATTTGAACCCTGGACCTTCTGGCCACTACAGTCCCATACTAGCAAGAAGTCCTACAAGGCTTGCATTCTGATCTGATTGTTCAGATTGAAGTCAACTTGTTACAAATAATGAGGCATATCAGATTTCAGTGCAAGATATGAAATTGGCACAGATCAGAATTGAAAAGGTCTGACAATGTATATTAGGGCCACTTTTACCTGCAGTGTGAACGTGGTCCATGGAAACGAGCTTTAAGGGATAAAACAAAAGCCAAAATCATCTCTTGATTACATACATGCATTGATATTCAGTGGATAGATTCAGAACTAAATATGACTCTTTATGAATATTAACTTTAAAATACATCCGGAATAGTATTTCAGATGGTTTGTTCACACACTGCTACATACTTCTGTAGGGTGCTGTTGGTATGAGCAATATATAAAGTATGCCATTTTTAAACACAGCTAGAGTAAACAAGAACTGTAAGCTCTAAAAAGATAAGCAGAGTGAGAAGCAGGATTAATCAACCTGAAACGCAGAGGAAGCTGTGACCGTATAAGGAAAGCGAAAAGGGACGAATGTGTGTGCATAGTGTAACTGAAGTACAGTGGTGAACAGTTGAAAGTTTGTGAACCCTTTAGAATTTTCTATATTTCTGCAAAAATCTGACCTAAAACATCATCAGATTGTCACACAAGTCCTAAAAGTAGATAAAGAGAACATAGTTAAACAAATGAAACAAAAATATTATACTTGGTCATTTATTTATTGAGGAAAATGATCAAATATTACATATTAGTGAGTGGCAAATGTTTGTGAACCTCTAGGATTAGGAATTAATTTGACAATCAAGTGTGAGTGGGCACCCTGTTTTATTTAAAGAACAGGGATCCATCAAAGTCTGCTCTTCACCACACATTTGTTGAATTTTATCATGG